>JAQGAV010003193.1:0-13074 GCA_034691345.1 Phasmarhabditis papillosa | reverse complement strand
CCTTCTGCGGGTCTAGTTACTCTTATTATGGTATTACAATCAGTTGGATTACCAATAGAGGATATTACACTTATTCTGATTGTAGACTGGATGTTGTAGGTTTATTATTATAAATTATAATTGTATAACGTTTTTAACATAATTAAGTTTTCTCCAAGAGTAAAGAGGCCGTAGTCCCTTCGTACACTTTCAATATTTTCCATTGGACCTGCGGGCAAACTTTGTGCGCGGTACTTGAAGTTTTTATTGTAAGAACAGAGTTATGCATGAGCAGGTAAAAATAGGCAATTCGGGAAATGGATAGGAATGGTCCATTTGTTGCTCTGTTATTAAGTTCTCTGTTGGATATGTAGCTTTAAGTTTATGATAAAATATTTGATTATTTATATTCAGGGACCGATACCGCACTGTTGCTAATATTACCTGTGATGCCACTGGAGCTGCTGTAGTAGATAAATATGTAAAAGTAAATGAAGAAGATGAATCGATGGAAAGCCAGACATCAGAAAGATAAAAGATGTAACTAAGTATAACTATGGATTAAGTGACCCAAGTTCAAAATGATAATAAACAATTAGTATTCAATGTTTACTATTTCATTGTATAGTCAACGGACTAATTGTTTGCAAGAGTATACGGTCAGTTTGGCAGAGGAGCGCGGTCCTAAGTAGTAAAAAAAAATCTTTATAAAAATTGAGATGCACGGAAACCAGTGGACCATACAACAGTCACAAAAATGCAGTGTCCACTTCGTACGTCGCGTTCGTACGAATTGATTACTCACGAGTAGCTGACGAACACAGTGAGTTATTACAATTCCTGGCCAGTTGGACAAATTTACTTTCAGTAAAGATAAAGATTGTTGGAAGTATTATATTAATCGGGTTAATAGACTGAAAACCGGAACATGACTAAACTACCAATTATGATACCTTATTATGCCAAGTGAATGTATAAATTTCTGTTATCTGTTGTTATAGTATGTACTAGAAAGGCTTTATGTTTGACGCAGAATTGAAAATGTATCAGCACGAAAAAATAAAGTACCACCGTTAAATACCGCTAACCATAAGTACCGAAAAATGTTTGTTAAATTGCAGTATATCTAAACGGACTTTCTTTTGTGATGTTATATAATGTGAATTATTAAAAGTAACTATAGTCGGGTTCAAAACGAATAACGGAGTGTAGAAAATTATTTACAAGCCAAACGCAATTGCGTACAAGCAGTTTTGGCTTGAATATTATTTTAACACTCCATTATTCGTTTTGAATCAGGCTATACAATTTATGGAAAAAATAATGCAAAACACTTTATATGTGTTCAGTTAGAGCATCAGTATAGTACGCGTATTGGTTCTCTGTTTTAAAGAATACCACCCAAATTGATAACGGACACTTTTTTGCGGAAAGGTGTTAAGGTTAACTGGCCGCGGAACAAAGTTGTTAGGATCCTGAATATTTCAGACGGTAATTACTGTTGTTAATTCATAAGACAGTTGATCAAAGGCACGGTACAATCGAAATTTTGTTTTTATTATTATTTTTATATGTTATTCCGCATAAAAAGTTATTCACAAATATATAAATAACAACAAAAATGATCAAACTTGAATGATTTCATATGGTATTTTATACCATATAAAATCATCAATTTTTTACTGTATCCTGTTTGGATATAAATAAGTAAAACGCGTATTTGCGATAAGAATTTGCTCATTTAGCTCGTTAACGTATCACCAAAGAAAATGATAAAAATGTTTTTTTAGTTTTTGAAAGTAACTTCTAGTAGATGGGTTTTTGCAATTTGCCGCAGGGTTGTTGTGTTGATTGTGGTATCCCTTTTCCCAAACTCCGCCCCTAGGGGAACCTAAGCCCAGAGTGGCAGGCTTTTCAAAATGTTATCTCAAAATCAATTTTAAAAAATCGGTTTTCATATTTCAATTCAGAATGAGTGCGGGATAGGTGTGCAATTTTAACGTGTCGGGCTCGTGATTATTCGTCTCGCATTGAATCTGACTATTGTAATAGATTTAGTGGAATTATTATGCAAGCAAAATGCGGCAATCTCGCAGCAACGGGAATTAAGAATCAGTTTTATTAGACAAACTGAGTTGAGTAAATCTATTATATTAAGTTTTTCCTTAAAATATTGGAATAAAAAGAAACTTTCATATTTTCTCATTCAGTGGAAAATTCTGTTCTCTCAAACAGATTTCTCAGAAGTACATTGGAAACTGTTGAGTTCTTGTATATCAAGAATGCAGGTTAAAGAATGGATATATAAGCACCTAATTCTAGAAGTATATCAGTTTCTTATTTGGTCAGTTACTAATGGAATCGTCTACTCCTTACAAATATGGAAGTGGAATGTGGGAGGTGAGGATAGTCCTTTAAAACAGTCCTAGTCCTTTAAAACAGTCCGTTATAGTGGGAAGAGTCCTTGAATTCGAATGAAATAAGTTCATGAGAAAATAACATTCTTATGTATTTTTCAAGGAGCTCTTAACCCTGCCTATTTATCATGGTGTCATGCACCAGGATGATGTATCGACTCTTCTCACCAAGCAGGGAGATTTCCTATTGAGAAAACTAGAAAACCGTATCGAGGAGGTTGGTTACTCCGCCCCTTGCCCCGCCCCCTAACTATGGTATTCTAGCCTATTCTTGCTGTTACCGTTCGCTGGGACTCGGATCTTTACCATTTTCCATTTTTTGTTACTGCAAGGAATGGACGTTGTATGTACATGCTCACTGAAGGAAGTGCATTCCAATCACCACAAGAAGTTATTCGGTTAGTCCTTTAAAGTGAGCAACAAATGGCATACTCTACTCCTTTAGTAGAAGAGACCCCGCCCACTTAATAGTCCTTTAATTCGCAAGCTCCGCCCCTAAATTGATTTCCTTACAGCTACCATCAGACCTGCTCAGTGCCAGTGTTCAAAGCAGTTCAGCTTATAACTCCAGTTTCAAAACAGGTAATTTAATTAAGTAATGTAAAATCAATTAAAACTACAAATATAATAAAGTTTATTAATTTATGAATTAAAAGTGGGCGGACACTTGTCTAATGTTAGCTGTATTTAGGAACTGTGTCGTTCGAACATCACATTGACTAAAAAGATTGGTGAAGGTGGATTTGGTGAAGTATGGAAAGGAGCTCTGACTATTAGAAAACCAAATGAGAATATCAAAATAGCAGTAGCTATTAAAGTGGTAAGTTAAAGGTCTGAAATAACTGAAACAGTCCTTTAACTACAAGGAAGTAGTCCTTTAACTACAAGGAAGTAGTCCTTTAACTACAAGGAATCAGTCATTTAATTTAATTAGTTCATTTATGTATTGATTTTAGATGAAATTTGCTCCAATGAAGGCGACTCAGATCAATCAACTGCGTAAATTCCAGGAAGAAGCCCGTTTAATGGGACAATTGAATCATAGGTAAAATAACTAACGTATTTTTATGATATAATAATATATATTTAATAATAATAATATACATATTATAATAATATAAGTTGTAGAAATGTAGTCAGACTTCATGGAATTTTGTTCTCTGAAGAAGATATTATGATTGTTCTGGAATTTATTGACAATGGTTCACTGGATAAGTTCCTCCTGGAACACAAGAAGGTTAAGTCAGGGGTGTTCACGGGCTAGCCTCTTCCGAAAAATGGTCCCAATTCCACATTTGAATAGGTTTACAAGAATAATGGTTACTGGATCTGAATCGATTCTTGGTTCCAACTTACAGTAACCTTTGCAGCTGGGAATCCTCACTCGAACCTCTTACGCCTACGACGCGGCCGCCGGTATAGCCTATCTTCATTCACAGAATTGGATGCACAGGTTGGTCTTAGAACGATCTATTAGGGTTACTGTAACTGTTAATTACAGAGATGTTGCTGCTCGTAATTGGCTTGTTCACGAAGGCGGAAGAATAATAAAATTATCCGCTTTTGGAATGTCAGCTCAGGGTAAAAGATATGAGATTGGCAGTGAGGATAGAGTACCGATAAGATGGTGAGTGGGCGGGGTTTATTTAGGGAATTAAATTCATTAAATAGTTAATAACTAAAGTTATTAAAGTTTTGAATTTTTTAAAACGGGGAATTTTTGCTAATAAATGCCTAGCAAATAACATCTTGTACTGGAACTTTAATTGAATGAGATGACTTACAGAACTAAGGAGATGTTATATAGGCTAGAGTAACTATATAGTTTGTTACAGTCTATAATGACTATAAAGTTTATAACACGACTCGTTAGCGAACGAACCTCTGCCTGACCGAGTTAGGGCCAGAAGGGGCGCACCTGTGCTGCACCGAGAGATGCCGAGCCAAATCCATCGGTGTTTTAGTGAGTATAAATGCTGCATAAGCGCCCTTTTCTACTGGTTATGACTTATATAGCTAAAATAGTACTATTATAACACTAGAATAAGGCTTTCTGTTTGAATATAATGCCAGAATCTCCGTTTTCGCATAGATAAATAGGTAATACAATTCAGGCAGGCCCCGTAGGTGATCTACCATGGAGTGTATATGAGAGAATCGGATGTTTGGACTTATGGAATGCTGGTCTATGAAAACCACAGTGGACATGTACCTTTCAAGGATATAGATACAACTGTGATCAAGGAAAAGGTAGGAAACACATAGGAATATGGGGTTACAGTATACCATCATAGATAAGAAACACAGGGGAATATTGGGGTTACAGTATACCATCATAGGTAGCAAACACAGGGGAATTTGGGGTTACAGTATACCATCATAGATAAGAAACACAGGGGAATATTGGGGTTACAGTATACCACCATAGGTAGCAAACACAGGGGAATATGGGGTTACAGTATACCATCATAGGTAGCAAACACAGGGGAATTTGGGGTTACAGTATACCACCATAGGTAGCAAACACAGGGGAATTTGGGGTTACAGTATACCACCATAGGTAGCAAACACAGGGGAATATGGGGTTACAGTATACCACCATAGGTAGGAAACACAGGGGAATATTGGGTTAGAGTAACCACCATAGATAGGAAACACAGAGCAATAAGGGGTTACAGTAACCCATAATAATTGCTACCGTAATCCTCAGTATCTACGCTATGAGTACCTCATTTCTTTCTTTTTAGCTCCATCAATCCGCCTTCCGTCCTGCCGTCGCCTTCCCTATGAAACCGGAAGTTCTTGCTGTAAGTTTAAACTATATTTTTATATTTATTGATTTCATTAATGTATATATTTGTATTGGTTGGTCGATACGAAGAAGAGACCCCTTTTGTCTAACGTGGCAGATACACTGAAGCAGTTTTGTATCCAGTAGGTTACAGGGGATACGAGAGGGATTAGCAATTCAATTTTAAAAAACGCCCGGGCCGGCCTTCCAGAAAACTTCTTCTCGAAGATTAGTTATTATATTTTAAAAGTCTTTGGGATATTCTACTCAAAATTGGTTAGCTCCTAAGAATAAAGGGATCTTCAAAAGTTTTGAAACTTGGATACTTTTCTTTTAAATCTTGAATTCACTTCGAATATGTTTGGGGTCGATCGGTTATCCCAAGGCTGCTGTCTGAACGGGCCCTTTTTTGAGCAATCCGACCTGCAGGGTGGTCTACGCTCTTCCTTCAGTCCTCATTCATATATTTCTTTTCAGTTCGGTTCTGCCAATGGATAATTGAAAGATTCCATTCTCGAGCTTGTAAAATGGATTTTATTGTATTTTGTGCAATAAATATAGATGATAACTCTATTTTGTTTGTTTATTGTTGAAGTTAAAATAATATTTAGAGAGACCTTTGTTTCCTAACTATGGAAGGGTTAAAATGTCTATAGTCAATGAGTACAATGTAGTATAGTAGTATGAGTATAGAGCTTAATAAGGGGTCAATAATAATATTATTATAATAATTATATTTATTCAGAATCGGTTTGATCACAGGTTGTGAGATATTAGGTCCGCTGAGTTGTTATTTTCTATCATTTCGGTTGGTTCGTCCTTGCCAGAGTCATCCAGGACAATCCATTTGCCTGTACTTCTTTTGTTGTTTTGGTGAGATCGTCTGCCCATTGAAGTTCCTGCCTTCCCAGTCTCCGTGTGTTGCTTCTGGGATTCCACTCTGCTACATCTTTTGCCCATCGACCATCTTCTGCTCGTGCGAGAGATCTTGCTCATGAGAATTTCCGTATCTTTGCTTCATATAGAATATCCTTAATACTGGTTCGCTTTCTGACGACTTTATTGGGGATGCGATCGAGTAGGGATACATTCAGCATAGCTCGTTCCATTCTTCTTTGGACAGTTTGTAGTTTGCACTTCTGACAGTCTTTGAAAATCTTATTTATACGGTTGTTAATGTTATTCCAAACAGGTTAAAAAAGCCCCACATTTCAATATTTATGTTTATACTTAACAAATACCAACAGTCTTTCAAGCCACAAAGTGCCTTTTGCCTGATAGTGATCGCATTTTGTAGCCCGCACCCTTTGTTTTTCACCGCTCCTTTATATTGTTTCAATGTTATTTCAACTGTTATGTTAATAAAACTTTGTTTTCCTCCTGTTATATAGTAGATTTTGTATTAACATACTTCTAAGATACCAAATAGCCCAAACAAAAGGGCTCCCAAACTCAGTACAGAATCCCTTCCCAACAGTCCTATAAGAAAAAACAAACATTATAATATGCAAAAATTTCTCAAAATATCTTATATTTACCATATTTACAGCATATAGTTCAAAACATATAACTTTTTCAATTTCTTTTATTTAGATATTTTTTGGATATTTTTTGGTTATCAAGTATACGTTTTTTTCCGAGATCTCGGCCATATGGTTACCAAGGAAAAGGTCGACCATCGAAATGAATACTTTTTATTATAAAAGCATAAAATACCTCAATATACTATGATATCATTAAATTAACTTATTTAATTACAATTGTTGTATTTTCTACTTATTTTACCATAGGAATTGAAGTCGAAATAATACTGAGCCGAAACATCAAAAGTACTCGATTTTTCAATAAATAAGCACTTTTTATATGAAACAAATAAAAGCATAACTTTTTTCCAAATAATGCGAATACTTTTATTTTGCTGGAAAAAACATTAAATAATATGTTAGTTTAATAATCAGCTACTTTAATGTGCGCTGAGACGAAGTTAGGAATACAGAAAGCCATAACTAATTTCGTTTTACCAGTCGGAGCCACTATTAATATGGTGAGTATAGAGTAAATCTATTATATTAAGTTTTTCCTTAAAATATTGAAATAAAAAGAAACTTTCATACTTTCTCATGAAGTGGAAAATTCTGTTCTCTCAAACAGATTTCTCAGAAGTACATTGGAAACTGTTGAGTTCTTGTATATCAAGAATGCAGGTTAAAGAATGGATATATAAGCACCGCATTCTAGAAGTACATCAGTTTTTTATTTGGTCTACTAATGGAATCTACTAAACTACTGGCTTCTCCAGCGAATACCCCTCCGGCCGCGGTGAGTTCTTCGGCACAAGTGTACTCTACAGGTCCCTCCGACCTTTAAAAGCCAGATCTATATGTCAAAGCGGTATGGACCTGAGCGAAGCCGGTGGGCCAGGGACGATCTAGGTCCGGCACTAGACCCGTGCGGGTTTGGGTCCACCTTGACAAGTCTTTCAAAAAACTATAGTACTGAAGCAGGCAGCTCGATCGATTGCCCACGAATAAGTAGGCGTGTCTCTCGCAGGCTCAGCCCACTGCTGCGCAGGCTTTTTGGCAAAACGAAATGTGTGACTAAGCCTATTTTCTAGCTATATATGTGTTATTCTCTTCAATGACTTAAGACTTAAGGTTTAGGCACCTTTTTACACAGAGTATGGTAAAAAGACGGATTTATTGAATTCGAAGTTTTTCGTCTTTCCGAAATCGCGCGCAGCAGTAGGCGGAGAATGCAAGAGCCACGCCCACTTATTCGTGGGCAATCTACCGAGTCGCCTGCTTCAGTTCTACCGTGGGTTCCGGGCAATTATCAGGTTTTGTAGTTTGGAGTTCCGCACATGCCTGGTCTGTTAGTCTGACCGTAGATAGAAATCGCGCCCGATTTATCAATCGGCGCTCTAAGCCAAAAGCTACAGTATCTTCCTATAGCTCTTTCCATGATCAGTCCCTATACGACAATAAGAAACGAAGTTATTGAAATGCAATTCGAAATATAACTTAAAGTAATTAAATAGAGTTAATAAGAAAACTCAATAAACTATTAAGTATAGGCGAAGTTTTGCATCATGTCCTAGGATGAACATTGTATTCGAATCTGCTATTTCGCTTATATTCTATAACATTACATGATATTTCAGGCAATCGATATTTTTGATAATCTCTTTGTCATCATAATTTCTATATTTGTCTTGACAGTTCTTAGAAATATCAAACTTCAACGTCTGTGTAAAAGAAAGAGCACTAGTGTAAAGGTAGAGAGGAACAAATCAAACTGGTTTTGTTAAAGAATGCGCAGTGTTAATATTATTTCAAAACATGTATAATGATTTTCGATGTATTCTTATGTAAACTGTCCGATTTCGACCTAAAACTGTTTTGGGACGGGCCGATGTCCCAAGGGTGATTCTATTTCCGAAATTTAGTTTTGATATTATGTTGTACACGGTCTTTCAGGCAAAGAAAACTCCTTTCATCGAAGTAGAAGAAATGAAGGAGACAATAGTGTTATACTATGAACCAGCTGAGACTTTCCAATACGTAAACGGAGTGCGCCGTACGATTCCGGTGAGTACATTCGATGAATATTCTTGATTTTCCAGTAACATAGGTTTCAATAGAACTTATTTTAGCCGAAGTTCCTAACAAATCTCTTTTTTGAATATAATTAATATTAAAAATCGCATTATTGTTAGTCTTACTATTATTTAGACGAACAGATGGTCTTATGAAGCTACCTTGACCAACCTGGCTGCATATAGAAAACATTTTCTTACCATCTATCATGTCTCTACTCAAGAGCATATGGAACATATAGAGAAGATACTTGAAAGTGCTACCCACTTCAAAGTTGTACGGTATTTTATTGTTTGTGGCTCCTGACTGGAAAACCGTTGAAAAAACATGTGTTACGACTTTGAACATGACTAAACTTTTCAAAGAGGCATGTCAAAATGATTGGTAGACAATTTGGTAGGCAGCGGGCCAATTTCACAATTCCAATTGGTCGGAATGACCGGACTTGAGACATCTAAATGGGGATTGTTTTTTGTTTACTCGTTACTTAGTTCTAATGTAAAGCTACAACTCCTAGAACTCCTATAAAAACAAATAATTTTAACTCTCTTTCTCTTAGGTCGGGTTCGTAGATCTTCTATCTCCAATGAACCAACAGATTTTCAATTTGGTAAAGACGAAAGCAATTCAAAAGGAAAATAACAACATTCGTGTAAAGTAAGTTTATTTCTCATAGGGTTTTTTCTAAATGTGGGCCGAAAAGTATCGAAAGAATGAAAAAAAACCACTCACATGAGTGCTGGGAACTGAGAGCTTTGACTGGCTGGGCCGGGCGAAGCACCTCTAGTTACTAGTTACTACTACTGGATATTTATACTTGTAGTTAGATATTTTCATATAAATTACATAATTATTTTAGTTTCGTAACAGAATTTAATGATAACGAGAGCCAATTGTTTATCCAAGTCGAATCAAATGGTTTATGTATTGGCTGCCAACTCATCAACACGCACAGTATTGCCTACTCCCAACTTCTCAATTTCCTGAAGGTTAGCTTAGAAAAAAGAAAGTTGAAGCTTTTAGTTGAACTAATTTCGGCTGGCTCTGACTGTTCCCATTTTTCTATTTTCCCATCTACATTGAAAAGGATGATCAAACGAACTTCTTTTTAAGAAAAAACCAAAACAAACCACTGAATGAATAATAAAAATAATAATAAACCACTTTTAGGAAGTTGCTAACAAGAATCAAATTGTCTCTATCGAGCTAGATGGACCTGAGTTTAAAGACCTTTTTATCGAAATCGGCTGGCAGTTTGATGAGGATGAAATGGAGAAATACTTGACAAATGGAGTCTCTTCGAACATCCGTCTACTGAATGATAGCAATGTGTACACTCTGGAGTGAGTACTCAACTTAATATATCAGTATTTGGATATTTTCATGACCGTCGCTATATTCTTATTACAGCTATTTTTTAGAATCCCATACGGTCGGGTGCGGTAATTTGTGGACAGGGAACTGCTCCTCAGAGAATAAACGACTCTGACGCGGAGTAACTACGTTGTACGTATCTCTGTATTTATTGTTACTTGTGCATTTAAAAGTGCATTGTATTGTGCAATAAATTTTGTACGGGTTTTTTTTTGCTGTTCGAGTTTTGCGAGCCCAAAGGAGCTTTGGTGAATAACTAGTGCGAAAATGATCCTGTTGATGCCAATTTTGGAGAGAGCCTAGATTTAGAAGTGACGGTGATTGTGCCAAAAAAATGAATCGGTCAACAGGGACGTTAGTTGTTGTTGAATGTGATATTTGGTTTCGGCTCAGTAACGACGAAAAATGCACATTTTTTAAAAGTTTACGCCAATGCTGGTCAATCAACTTCATTTTTTACCACAATTTTCATTACTACTTCGTTATTCGAAATGTGCTTCTCTTCTACAGCGTGTATTCCAGTTCATATCATTTGTAGATATTAATATACCTCATCATTTTCAATAATATGGAAAGTGTTACTCGAAATTATAAAAACTTTTTATTGAATAAAGTCTATACGAGATTCAAATTGATCAATATTCAATGTACAAAAATACACTAGTTGGGCTTGTAATTGATCTATGAAGTGAAAATTCAACAACATTAATATAGTCTATAATACAAAGAATGTTCTGTGATTTATCTAATTCGAAAAAAAGGTAGAACCGGTAACGTTTTACGGGTAGGGAATACACCGGATTGCATAGTTTGAAGGCTAGTTTTCTTGGAATTTGGTGGTTTATTCTTGAAAAAGTCGGCGTTTTGAATCCTTCAAGCTATCCTATTGCACTGGGGTGAGTAACATTGAGCAGGTACGTGGGTATAAATAATTAATAAAAATGCCAAAAGATAATTTTGAAAGATTAAAAAAGTAAAATAGTGGGCACTTGGCAGACGATTGGTTACAAGTAGATAAGGTGGACTAGCTACAACCGGCTCCGAGACGGAAGGTCCCACTGTTCGGAGCTGCTAGGCCTAGTGAGGAGATACCCTGGAGGTTGGATGAGAGATTTAGAAACAACGTGGGATGAAACAGCAAAATTTGGGAGCGCGCGGTGTAAAATTACGTGTTGAGTGGCTAGCTTTGCTGTACACAAGGCATGAAACCAGGTTCTAAAAACCTTATTAAACTAGAACTAAACTACAGTATCTGCACGATTCTGCGTACAAAAATAAGGCAAAAGCGACTGGTCTCAACATGAAAATTGTTTACTGTAATTCCCGTTAGGTGAGCGAATGCGCGATTTAATCGATACTTAATAATGATGATAGAAAGGTTGGCGTTCTGTCATATGGATATAGTTTAGGCCAATCTTCTTCTGAGCTTCTGAGGACAGCTGGAGGGCCATTCTATATGATTGTGGAAGAGGTGTGGAGGTGGAGCGTCACGTTCGAAGAAGGGAACAATTCGAGACCAGAAACTCCTGAAGCAAATGGGTTACTGTATTTAGTATGATAACTTGAAATTTAACAATGTTTCAAATTGTAGAGTATCAAATGATATATTGATAGAAAGCACGGCTCCCCGCCTTCAGGAAAAAGGAACAGAGCAAATTTAAATGATTAGCTCGTGATGTTCAATTCCTAAATTATGTTATTAGGAAATTCTAGTTCATTTATATTTTATTGAAAAGGCTATATATTGATTTGTACGGCCTACCATGAGAGAATGTTTCTGTCAAAGGAGTTATCATGGTAGGAGAGCATCAGAGAGTGGTACTCCATGAACATTCGGGAAGATACAGTGTATCTGAAAAATATAGGATTCATTAAATTTGAATATTTTCTTGCACATCTCTTGTTAGAAATAGATTTCCAGTGCAGTAATCTTGGGGTGTCACATATGTAATAATGGAAAACCAGTGGATTGGGAGCCCTTTCTTCGAAAGTACATTCATTTTATTCTAACATCGCTTCTCTCCGGGATAGTGTAAGGAGAGCTTAGTTCTCGATACAGAACATATAACAGAATGAAGGAAGTTTTCCTGTTTGGAAAGGTTACAGCCTAATAGTTTCTCGTTTAGTTTCAATTTTCCCTTTTTCCAAGTTAGTTGTTTTATATGCCTAGTTGTGTTGTTGTTGCCTAGTTGCCTAGTTGCCTAGCTTAACAAACAAGATAGTTGTGTTATATGCCTGTGATATTTTATTGTACTAGCATTGTTTAAATGAATTATTATTATTAATATTTAAAGAGGAAAATCAATATTTTTTAGGATTCTATCCTCAGTGTTAGACCAGTCGAAGTAGTGAAAATTAAGTTCCCCCAACAACTTTAAAGTTTCTCCGGCATTGTGTACAGTTTGTAAAGAACGCTAACGAAATGGCGGTCTCAGTTATGTCAATAGAAAACTTTCAATGGCAGAGCAAACAAGTATCGAAAGAGCGTAGTTGACTGAGAAACTTAGAAACTAAATGACTTTGATGTATATCTTATATATGGCTCCGGTATCCTAGGGCTGGGAATTTGGAGCGGCGGACCGGGCTGGGGCTGACTTTTTGGGAAATCGGCACGGGTCGGCGGGCAGAAGAAATCTACAGTTATTATGTCATATGTGCGATTATAGGAAATAAATAACTTTGTAAATAACAACTTTATTCCCAGCCACCTTTAAAAATTCCGAACTACTAACCGATCAACTTAAGTTTAACTATTAATTTAGGATCATTGGAGTTTTGAAGGTAACCCGTTCGACTTTGGCAACTCCATTCTATCGGACAATCCGGTGCAGGTTTATTCTAGAGTCAGCTTCTGTAGATTCTACTTACCCTAAAACAACATCGATACAGTAATGCTTTCGTGCCAAAAGAATGGAGA
>JAQGAV010003192.1:0-13076 GCA_034691345.1 Phasmarhabditis papillosa | reverse complement strand
TCAGGAGTAAAATATTAGGCTTAGGCACCCGGAAGTTAACTTTCCATTTTTCAAACTAGAATGACTGGCCATTTTGCCCTGGAGGGGTAACTAACAAACTATTTTTTATAAAGCTTCTCTGTGTCTATTTTTGGTCTGTATATTGCTCATAATACATCCTAATTTGGATAACACTTTGCAAGTGTAGAAGGTAGGAAAGAACTATCATTACAATGATTTGCAAAACGGCGACACAGTCGCCGTAGGCGGCTGGTTGTAGACTTAAAGCTGTTGTCCTAAGTGTTTCGCTAATGACGACTAGGCACTTCCGTTATAGGTAAAAGTCTGTTGTTATTTACTAAAAAAACTGAATTTAGATGGGAAATAAGAAAAAAACACACACAATGTTTATGGTCGAGACATTTTATATATTTTAATATTTAAAAAGTTTGTTTATAGCAATAATAATAACAGAAATGGCATCCAGTGTATTGGCTAATAATATAAGGCAAAGTAACAAAATTACTGAGTTTAGAGATGTAGTTTTAAGCTAATTCAACTAATGGAATATAAAATTCTGGCACTAGAAAACTAAATCTTGTAACGGACTATATATAAACTATGTTTACTGAATTGCCCGTTCCTAGAAGGAGTCTATGGTCGAATCTCTAGGCTTCATTAAGACTTCATATTTAGTCATTCTAGTTCATATCCGATATATATCTAGTAAACATAAAATTAGCATAAAATAATGAATCATAACGTCCGGCTCTACCAAACTTATTATCTTTATGCTATTGTAAGCAGTTGTAAAGTCCGCTAAGAAAACTAGACCGTACCGCAGTAATACAAACATTTTTAAAGGTGTTTTTTATTTATTACAATCACCTTTACGAACCTTTTAACAACGCTAATATTAAAATACTGGGCCACTACCTTAGTCGGTTGTGAAAAGTTCTATGCCGACGCTTAAAATAGATATGGAACGACTAAAAGACATATTCTCAGATATGACTTTACTTTTAAACTAATAGAATAATCTATACATTCTATTATTTCTTTACCTTTTACAAATATTGTATTCATTTAGTTCATCTAAAGCAATTTACTTCGGTCACTGGGACAGCAGTACTTATTTTGAGCCATTTTATACTTTTTATGTATATAGAATACAAAATAAATGAATATACTCGGTAGAAATGACCCGAATACATACTTTTTAATAGTAAAATGGTTATGTTCAAATGTCACTGATTAAGTAAGTATCCGACTGACATAAAGTCTGCTTCAAAACTTAGACTTTTGCGCCACACCTTATCCAAGAACTTACTGAGCGTATACGGTATACCCATGCTTTGATATAAAAGTCTCATATTATAGAAGAAACTAAGTTATTTGCTATAGATCCCGAGAAGTAGCAGTGTTTCATAAAAATGAATGTTTGGTGAAGCTTCTCCTGTCACTCGATTGTCAATTTATTTTTATAAACGCGTCTATATCTCATGGAATTGTACTGAAAACTTCTAGCAGAAGACTAAATACAAAGAGTTGACGGTATATGAAAATAAAATGTGAACATTTGCAAGAGAAATAGTATCAGTAGAACCACCTAACTTATTTTACATCTGGGCAATGTACTATCGGGGTGTATTTGCAGTACCGACTCAAATGCACCCTATCGGTTAAGGTTCGGTTCTTTAGCAGTATACCAAGAGTGATTTATATACTTTTCTAGTATCTAGTAATAAAATAGCAGAATTCACATTCCATAGTAATTCAATATTCTCGGTAGCAATTTGCTTTTTTATCGGAACCCGTTGCCACTTCCGCAACTGCATGTTGCAATTGTAGAATGTGCTCCAAGTGTTGTTAATTGGAGCCTGGTGGTGACTAATTTATATTTATATAAAGAATAACTCAGATTTAAGAAAAACTTAGTTTCTGAGAATCTCAAGCTGACAAGACTTTTTAATGAACGGAGTTTGGCAAATAAGTGTTATAGACTATAGAATGTGCATACTAGACAACCCAAATAAGATACCTGTAGTTTCCATCTTCTGCTCATCAAAATAACTGGTATCAATATTTAAAGTTCAATCTGGTGGAAGGGTTAAGTCGGACCGCTGTTATGACAAAATAAGAGTTTCTACCGAGAATATTACATTCCTCTATGGAGTGAACTTGGTTATTTTATTACCGAAAAAGTACATTTACAGTTTATTCCTAAAATAAACAAATGGGAATAATATAGGATTTATATTCAAACAGAACAACATCAACAGAATCTGTATATTAACGGCATGTGGAGATAACAATACTTTCTTTTGTAAACCACTATGCTTTGTTTTAAAATAGTATCTAATTCGTTTTAAAGCTAATTAACCGTAATATGCTTCCCCTCCTCGTTTTTATTCTACCCTAAATGTTTGCTCAGACATTCAATTTCGCGGCTCAAAATTGACCTTTTTTGTAAGAAGCGAGTGCAATAAGACAAGGTTTAACAGGAGCAAACATGATAATATTACGACTTTTTTAACTTTAGAATAATACGTATTCAATAATATAAAAATAATTAAAAGTTTGTTATCATGAAGATGATGATGCGGAACGCAAGTTCTCTATTATAAATGACAACACAATGCAGATACATAAATGTAATAAACAAAACGAACTTATAAAAACTTTTACTCGGTGAACCTCTGAAGAAAAATACTTTTACAACAATTAGCAACTGGCACTTCTCGACATCTCTAATCTTTAGTTTGTTTTGACAAATTTCGCTGATCCATTTTGCACTTAATTACATTCAAAAAAAAGCAAATACTGGAAGAAAATAAATTAGAAAATAGTTTGGTAAACCAAAAAAAAAACCTAAAAAAAATAGTTTTTTAGTTATAGTGTTTGGCCAAGATTTATAACGTTTATATGGAAAATTGAGTCATTTTCTTTGAAGCAAAGGATATTGGACGTCTTTATTGATAGGCTTAACTCTTTTTAATATTTTTAATAAATATATAAAAAGTAATAAAAACATCCGAGTTCTTATAAGGATTTTCCATGGATTATCCCCTATTTTCTGTATAAAAACGACTGGTAGAAGCTCAAATGAACTTTATAAGGAATAACTTATATTTAGAGGACCAGTGTCTTATTATAAGAAAAGAAAAGGGCCTAGATATTAAATAATTTGAATAATATGTAAACTAGAGCAATATATGTAACTTGTATACACACCAAGCAGGTCAATCTACATGTATATGGGATTCAAGAACTTTTAGTTTATTAGAAACATTAACCAAAAGCATATAACAACATAGACAGCTTAGGCCGCATAATTGTAACAACGATTTTAGTGAGAACTATGCTATTTTTAAATCTTACAATGGTTTACAATACTTTAGTAGTTATAACGCGCTCCAAGAGAACTCCATAGCCATTTTAGCAATGCACAAATGATTGTGTTATGAGCTTATGATCTTGTCTTGTTGACTTTAAAACTAAATAGGTTTCGGATAACGACATCCGTCGAGTTTTGCGAAATCTCAGAATATCGCCCACGGTATTTACAGGAAATGATGCAGCTTCTCCCCCAATCGAGATGAGATTTTAGAATGATACGATAACAGCTTTTGAAGCTCTTTTTAAAAAATGTTTGAATATTTTGAGTATGTATGAAACCCTTTAATCAGATTTGAAATGATATTCAAATGAGAACACGGTGTTCGCTGGTTTCACAGTCGACTTAGAAGGTCAAACTTATATATTTGAGAAATCGGTCGGTTGTAGCTGATGGAAAAATACTTGTTTCAATTTCCCGCATTATAGCAAAGATCGTTAATTAGAGAGTACGGCTTAGTAATCGCACTAATGATACTATCATGATTAAGGGCTACCGTAACCCTCCTTCTAACAATTCAACTAGCAGCACACCGCACTTCCAACTGAGACCTCAGAAACGACATTTACGTTGATCGTTGTTTTCCAGCCAAGACTGAAAATCCAAAAAAAGCCGAATTCAATTTACCGAAAACAATTCGCATTTTGTGATTTGAAAACAGAAATTGTAGTCCAGGTGGTCCGTGGTTGACAATGAAACAACTAAAACTAGTGGTCAACAAACGCTGTGGAGAAATTGAACATAACAAATTTTAATTTAAAAAGTAATCCCAAATACGAAGGGGGAATCGCCCAAGTAGAAAACAGTTTAAACTAATTAGCGTCATGCTTTTAGATTGTAATGCACAAGGTGTGTAGTCTACTGTAGGTCGGGTCTGAAGCTACAGCTACAAGTAAACAGTTTGTTACTTGTCAGTTTGTTCGAAGGTTAAAGTAACTTGATAAACCTCATCCGAAGCATTGGATTCACAATATTACGGATAGAATAAACTACCCTGGCAGTCTGCGTTAATGACCTTCCGTATTAGGGTGAACTGTAAAACTCCTTGTAACCTATACGGTATATAGGTTACAAGGAGTTTTACAGTACAAACTAATACGCTCTATCTTCTTAACATATTATTGTCTTAACTTTATGTCTACAAAGTTCCTTTGCAGTTTAATACTTACACGGTTTATAAGCAAGAAAATAGCCAAGAGCAAGAATGAATTAAATAAGACTCAGAACTTTACAAAGAAGAACTGGAATTAAATTAAACAAACTGCAAATAAACAACTGTATTTTAAAGTAAAATAGAGTAGTATAATAAGTTCGAATAGTAAGGATTCTATTAATTTCTGGTGAGTAATAACAGAAATTAAAACAGAGCCTAAGATTTACTGTCGAAAACCCTAGTATATGGAATAAATTTCGACCTAGACTTAGTTTTAGTTTTCTTTATATAATGGATTGTCGTTAACCAATAAGAATATAAAGATTTAGATTTACAGTAATTCAGCAAGTTCTTCTAATACAAAGAAGTTTTTTTGTTTTAATTATATTCTTTTCGGTATACAATCTTAGTATTTTTGCTACATTCTCACACGGCTCGCCGCGCCTTAAGACAAAGGACAGAGCAAATTCAGATTGCCAAATCTTGAATCACGAAACCTGTCTTATATTGTTAATTAAAGTTTTGTTCAATATATATCAATCGAAAGAGCTGGTCGAAATCTATGCGACTGACTTTTTTCGAAAAATTTCTTTCATTGGTTCTCATAAACGAACAACTTTAATTAAAAGCACAGTCCTTCATTTCATTTGACCGTCTTGGCGCGCCGTGCTCAAAAACATTTCTTAATAAATAACAAACTCTATAGGAATATTAACTAGTTATATATATTATTTATATATTCAATAAGATATCATACTTTGCATAAAAACTCAACAAACATAACAAAACTAACGTGTAGTAAACTATATAATAATAAACAGTTGTTAGTTAAACTAGTCCTTTATGAATGTTTATAGTCTATATCAAGAGATAGGTTGCCAGTACGCAGTATTCTGGTAAAGACGATGTTAGATAAAAATAAATGTACTTTTTGATCACGGCGCGCTAACGGAGACATTGGGATTAAAGGACTGTGCTCCCATTTTAAACTTAAAGTTTAATTTTTACTGGAACGCTTGAACCACTTCTTTCGAAAAACTCAGTCGCACAGATTGAGCTATGGCCTTTCCAATGATATATAAATAAACAAAACTTCTTTGGCGAACTAATCCAGGAATTGAGCGGCAAGATTTCACTATTTGAATTTGCTCTGTCCCGTTGCCTTAGGGCGCGGCGAGCCGTGTGATAAACGGTTTCAAATATACCAAGTACAATACTTTTTTCTCAGTGCAGGTGTACTTATATAGTATCTCTTTCTCTAGTAAATAAGTCAACTGATTTTGATTAATTTACTCTGCAAAATAATTAGAAAAGGCAGTAAACAACTGATCACTTGATATATATAATTAGCCCGTTTTATTTTATAGAATTAAAAGGTTGCAGAATCGGCGTCGTAAACAGGTCAATAGTAGCAAATTTCAGATTACGATACTTTGCCTCTGATTAGACTAAATACAAAGCGTCCTCAAAGAAAATGATCAAACAATAAATAACATTATGAATAAAAGACTAAACCTTTTACGCCTTTTGTTAGACCGAGTAACCAAAAACAAACTCTAAAAATAGTTGATTTAGCAGAAGTCGGCTTCGAACTGCACACTTTTTACTAGGAATCGCAACACTGCCGACACAGCTCATTATTCCATGGAAATTATTTCTAACTTAATTAATTTAATTGAACAAAAGTGTTATTTGCCTCGTAGTTTTTAGGAAATTATGTGTATGGGCGTAAGAACAAAAGAGTAATATTAATAATTATAATAATATTAGTTCCGAAGGCAAGATCGGTAGCGCAAAATGATTGAATAGCGGTCTGATATAAACTCCATTGAATGTTTCGTATGTTTATAAAAACGACTATGTTTTAATACATAGAGCCACATTATTTATAAAATAAATTCTTTACCACTGTGTATAATTGAATATCCTATGCACGTAGTAACTAAACTTTATTGCTGGCTGGGACTGAAAAGTTATTCAAAATAGTTTGAACCTGTAATTTTGTAAACTATATAAATAGACTGTCAAAAGTAGGACCTAAATCATGACCCGGATAATAGTTATCAAGACTACCGTGAAACAATTGGTTTTTCTAAAAGAAAAAGAATTACCTTTAACGTTTAAAAAAGATTTGAATGTCACGGAGCGTCCGTCGTTGGTTAAACATTATAAATTGGTAAGAGAGCACGTCGTTACGGCCTGCAAAATTGCATTTTGATGTGCTTCAATTAACTATTTCCGGAATGTTAAAAGGGAAATAGAGAAGCCTTAAATGAACGGATAATTGAGGGTGGAAGACGTCTTAAGGTTTTTAGAGGATCAAAAACAGGTTCTATTCGAAAATGTAAAAATTCCTCCTGGGATTGGGTATGTGGGATTTGTTATTACTATGTATCTCGGTCATTATTGTTCACAAATTACAGAATTAACAAACAACTAAATGTATACATAAACCGATAGAAAACGAATTCCCGTTCTCAAAAGATGTTTCACTCTTCTTTAAATAATCATAGGTACAGCTAGGGTTAGCAACAACCAGGACTCAGCACGACCGGTTGCGAAAGGACGTAAATAGGCGCGGGAAATTCAAACATGTAGTGTTTCTAAAGTACTCTCAATTTTTCGACCGGCATACCCCGACCAGGGATTTCCATAATTTCCGTTTCCGGTTTCCGTTTTTCGGAATTAATTGTTCTCATTCCGGACATCACTGATCCCGACCGACCTCGATCGACCGGTCGGTCGCGGTCGGTCGGCAATTTGCGGACCCCTGGCAACAACCATTTTAATAACACCTTCCTTACTTATTATGAGATGTAAAAAAACGCTTTCAATCAGTAACTAAATGTTTATATGAAACTTGAAAATAGTTTAAATACGTTAGAGGCAAATTTTGCGACCCGAGGGAAATGCCTGCAAATTGCAATAAGACGTATGATATTGCGCGAATCTTGCAAGCACATCTGGAGTAAGAGCAAATATATTAGCATATTTACGAGATTTAGTCTAAACAACACTAAAAATAACGAATATAAACAGAAATATGGTCTAAACAGTAGAATTAACAATGTAAAGTTATAAGGTATAACACATAACATATATATAAAATAAGTACTGCGCGCCAGGTCTAGATTTTGTTTCGGTGATGTAAAAATTACACAAAAGCTCTCTGAACTGTTTATAGCAATATAAACTTTATATATAAATGAAATATATATTCAAATCGAGTTGATTTAAATAAATAAATATAATATATTGTTATTTTCAGATTGAAGAGGGTGTTTGGCAGAAGAAAGTTAACCTATCACCATGTTTTACAACACAGACAAAACAATCAGCTACCGTAATCGTTGAGATTCGCGACAGAGGAACGGGCAATCGTGGCGAGACCAAGGCTGATTTTGACCCGTTAGCACCCGGATTCGAACTAATACCGTTGAGACCGGTATTCAATTCAAATACCAAGGAGCTACTTTTTGTGGTGAGTTTGTTTATAGCTTACATGGCTTGTTTTTTAACAGCACTGTATGTAGCGTCTGCGAATACCGAATATCCAATTGTTTTGGGCTGACTCGAGTAAAGTTTATCTGAATTCTTATATTCTGAATTTAAATTCTTGATTACCAACTTAAGTTTTCACCCCGCCCCACCGTGATGGAATTCTAGCATCTGCAACGATGTAAACCTTCTAAAATAGCTTAAAAAGTGAATATGAGCTTAAATTTCTAAACTGATAGTAATCCTGGGTGATGTCGAGCTATTTTAAAGGTCGGTAGGCTTGTAAACGTAGCGTAGTGCGGCATGTTATTCTGTCAGGATACTGCCTTTTAGATTAGAAAAAAGATTGTTCGCCTAGATTCGCAACATTTACTTAATTAAAATTGTAGTTTTATATAAGTGAATATGTTGAAAAGAAAAATGATTGTTTACCAATATAATAACCTACAAATCCTTAACAGCAAGTGATATTATACATATTTTTATAGATTTCTTGGTCTTTTGTAACAGAAAGTAATAATATTGAATAGTCATAGATATTGGTAGTTAGCTTTATAGTCTGTTACATTAACCCATTGCTTAGCTCGTTGGTCACGAAAAACTATTAAATTTGTGACTTAATTTCTCAGTCATTTAAATACTTTAAAGATTAATATAAGACTATTTAATCTTATAAGTAACCCTTTCTCTAGTGCCTTTACATACATTAAATATTAAAGAAACTAAATAGCATCTTTTATTGTTCGCGGTAAGTACACTCTATAAATAACTTTGAGTGAGGGTAAGAAAAGCCGGAAGATAAACGGGTAAGGGCCTGCCCAGCGACCAGAATACTCGACTCGGATTGATTTTCTTGAAAAGTTAATTTCTTCATGCCGCAGCTTGTATAGATATGGTTATTTCTGTTTAATTGTAGAATATTTAATTAAATAACTTAGAAAGAAAACCCGGTGTTGTAATCATTCAAATGAAAAACCGGAAATGCTAAAATAAAATGAGCGTAGTCTTATAAGAGATAAAAGATTTAAATGTTGGCTGCTAACGCAATTTGTGAACAGCCAAACAAAGTTCAATTTGATTAAGACTTCTTTGGCAAAACATTAGAAAACAAAGCAACGAAAAACCAAAGTTTAACTATTCCTTGTTTAAATGAAGTTAAAATGAGCAAGACGAGACTGCAAAAAAATAAAATAAAATTGGTTCTACTGTATTCATTGCAGCAGAAAGTTGTGAGATCCAGCTTTCGACTATCCGATATGAAATATGAATTTCAGACACAATCTACCGATAATCTTGGAGATTCTCCTAAAGTAGAGGTGACCTTCAGTTGTCTGAATGTAAGTAATAAACAGTTAGGGCGACATTTTACAAAATACAATTAAACATAATGCATTTAGGATCATAAGCCCAGTAGAAAGATGGAATATAATATGGATACAGACCTTATTGCACTTGAGATACCAGCCAGTTGGAAGAAACAGTGTCCGGTTATTATGGTACAGGTAATCAATTATACCTTTAAAGACTTCTTTAACTACATATATTTCACATTGAATATCCTTTTTTCATGCTATTATGTATAAAAAGAGTTGTCAATTACATTACAAAAACTATCAAACTATGATAAACTACCATATATTTAAGTTCTTTAATTTAATCTTTAAATATAACATATAATATATGTACGTTTTACTATTAGGCTCGCCGAATGTTGGGTACAACCCTTTCTCGTCCAAAAACAGCCATGATGGCGCTTGTTAGAGCATCGGCAATTGAACCTTCTTGGATTGAAATACAGGTATTATAGGAAAGTAATACTGTTTTCTTGTAAAAGGCTTACAAACTCCACTCCTGAACTTGAAACATATGAAAGAAAGAGCTATCGATCTACTAATTAGAATTTACTGTTTATTATAACTTAAGTTAAATAATTGCAGAATGCAAAAGCAACATATATGCTCGCAGATAAATTACAAATTAAAGTGCCGGAGAAGGAAGCCCGAAAGTTAAACTACTTGGTAGGTTTGATAATAAACAAATATAAACAAAAGAATTGATTTGTTTGTAGTTGACTCCAACAACTAAATGTTATTAATTAACTGGTAAAACCCTTTCTAGCATAAAAGAATAGCTTCATTGTTAGAAAACTCAAATATTGCAGGTTCTTTGCAATTCGAATTCTTTGGCGGCCGTCGGCAGAATGCGGGATGACGGACTGCTTACCCTGCATTTAACACAAAAATACATTGGAAAATGTATACTTTTTGTGTATTCAAACCAAGCAAGAACAACGGCAGATATGTATTTATTCTCTGTTTTAGAAAGTTGTCAGGTAAGCTAATATAGATACTTTATAACTAAGACTTCCAAATGAAGTGAGATTCCTCAAAAGTTCCGTTTAATTGTTGCATACTCAACAGCTTTGAATATTTTAGCTTAAAATCTGGAAGCAGTCTATTAGTTAACTGTTAAAGATTAAAAATAGAGGGTTATCATTGTTTTTAATCTAACTTTCCGTATACTCGCCGATATCTCACGAAATGTAGCTAACTATTGCACTATTGATTATTCTCAAGATATTGTTTAGACTTCAATGTTTGCTTCAAGGGAGCAGCTTCTTCCGGGACAGAACTTAACTCTGACTATGAATGGAGATCCGTCCGGATTAGTAGCAATAAGAGCCCTGGATGACAGACTTAACCATTTACAAATGGTCAGTCTTAAAATATATCAAATATTATTTACAAAACGCTTATGACACTGTTTTTATGTTCAAATAGTGTTATGTTAGAGTATGAATACCTTGTTGCTGGAGGGGCTTTAAAGAGTTTGACTGTTATTATTGGAAACTTTTAATTTTAGCGGGTTCCGTCATCTCCGCGTGGTCGCTACTGGGATTTCAGTATGTTTTATAAACCTAACTCTACGGCTTCTGCTGGTTTCTACAATTTTATTGACACACTCGAGATTAAGAAACAATTAGGTAAGTATAGCAATCAGCTAGCATTTATCAATTCGGTTTTTCTGAAAGGATCTTGGTTATAGTCAATAACAAAAAAATAGACTGCAGTGAGCAGTGTTGTCAATTGACTGTCTTTTCCCCCTTGTAAAATGTTCCAAAAATAGCTCGTTATGTGGGAAAATTAAACTTGTATTATATGGATGATGCGCAATTTTTTGTTTATTGTCGATAAATATTATTGTACTGGTTTTGTTTCGTATCATGTCCAGAAAAAGACAAATACGCAATTGCGGAAGCCTATGTATAGGTGTGTTTGTTTGTTACAGACTATATTTATATATATTCTAATTACAGTTATTTAGTTGTATATGTTACTTTATTTATTGTATTTAGATGAATCTTGTACCATAGCAGCCTCTAACTTCTTGATGATGTTCGGGAAATGTCCGGAACCAAATCTCTCATCGTCACAGATTTCAAATTACTGTCTTAAAATAATGATAGAGAAATGTTTAAATCCAGAAGCCCCAACAGGTTAGATACAACTTGCAATCTACTAATCATCTCTGTGAACTGGCCAACCGGATCTCAACATTTGCAATACTCGGGACTGACTCGGATAACACCTCGAAGTCCTACTCCTACAGAAAAAGACAATACTTGATAATTGCAGAATTAAACCTCTTGGGTGTTCTAATTAACTTATTTAGCATCAGCCGCTGAAGTATACAATAATGTTAAAACTGGAAAGACGTTGCCCATATACAAATCTGCTCTATTCCGTGTTACATCTCCAGTTGAGGATCATAATCTCGATGTTTTAAGGTTGTTTTAAAGTTATTTGTATAGTTAATTTAGCTTGTATTTCTTATGTTACAAAATGTTGTTTTCATGAAATTTTGTTCAAAGCTTCAAACAGTTAACAATTATGATTCAAGTATCTACTTATTCTATTGCTTTTAAAAATAAAATAGAAAAAATAATCTAGAAGTACAATGATATTATCTTGCATTCTAAACTCATTTACAGCGATGTTCCTGGACAAGAAGAGGATTTCGGGTCTGCTGTGAGAGAAAACTTCCATGAAGTTTGGCTATTTGATACTTACAAACTAGGGTGAGAACAGTTTTTTTTTATTTGTTGCTAAAGTTATTTATCAGTTTTCACTATTGAATTACATAGATATTATTATAGAGTAGGGATAAACTATAAACTGAACGATTGTGGTATAAATAAATGTTTCAAGGATTATTGTAAACGAGCTGAAAACAATATTTTAGTGCTTCGGGCACGGCTTCGGTTTCTCTTGCTTCTCCGGACTCAATTGGGGCTTGGTACATCTCATCCGCTTTCTACAGTCCTGGCTATAAAGTTTGCACAATATAGCTGTTTTATTATAAACTTAAATATTGTAGGATTTATGCCGACCAAAGCCAATCAGTATTATTGCTAAAAAAGAAGTCTTTATGAATGTAAGTTAAATGCAATTAGTTTAACTGAATATCCGTGTCATAGCTGTAATTATCGTCTTGTGAAATATAACTTTATTTAAATCTCGGAACCGTTGGTCAACGGTATTTTTTGAAATAACAATAATTCATTTGTTTTTAGATTGATCTGCCCAAGCACGTTTACATAAATGAAACGATTACAGCGAAGATCTCAGTTACTTCTTTGAATGTAAAAAGGGAAGAAAAGGTATGTAATGATTTATAAAGTAGATCCTAAAGTTTTATATATACAAATATAAAATAACAATTATTCTAAAATAATTACATTTCTATATATAGTACTCCATTTGTATTACGGACATCTCTCGCAAAGTCTGTGCTGACCTTGGAGCTGCCGGAGCACATGGAAGACCAGCTTATACAAGGTGCGTAACCATGACCCGTATCCAGAGACGTTTATCCCCAAGGATAAAGTATCCCCGGGATAAATTTATCCCCAAAAACAGAAAATTTGGTATGCAGAGACATTTATCCCCTTGGGGATAAATGTCTAAAAAGGGCTGAAAAGGGATAAATTTATCCCGGGATAAATAGGTGCCTAAATTTATCCCCACATAATATTTTTTGAGTTTTCTA
>JAQGAV010003191.1:0-13078 GCA_034691345.1 Phasmarhabditis papillosa | reverse complement strand
CTGGATCAAACGAGCACAGTTCCATATCCGAAAAGAAATCCGAAACGAACGAAGAAACAAATCTCGAGACTGCAGAAGTGGATAACAATGCTGCTCTTACCATTGACTGCAACTGCGGAGAAAGTGGCGATAACGTATCCAACACTGTGATCAGAGCCAAGAGACAATGTAAGTACAACACCACATAGAAAGGGAATTATAGTAGTTGCCAAAGGTAACCCAGGTTAAGGGGTTACTAGGGTAAGACGTCATATCTTAGCTACAAGACTTCAAACAACCAGCATGCTAGTGTAAAAACAGAGTAAGAACAACTTAAGCAAACAAGTAAATCCTGTTACCATTCCAGGCGGATACGGCTACGGCTACGGATGTTGCTGCGGCCCAACTGGACCTCCAGTAACTGGAATGCCTTGCGGATGTTGTGGATGCTGGGGTCGATAGACCCATCGAAGACTAAAACATTCTCTACTTAACCATATTTTACACAAATAAATAATCAACTTTAAATGTTTAAAAATTTATGTAAGCACGAGTATAATACAGGACAAATTTAAGCATAAACAAAAATTACAATAAACAAAGGCAATTAATAGGATGACATAAAAATACAAACACTGATCAATAATATATATTTAAATTAGAACCCGTAACTACATACCACAGCAAAAACAGGGGAAAGCGAAGTCAAAATAGGGTTTAAGAAGAAATAAAAGGATACAAACACTAATTTGGTCATTGCATGGAGACAATTGGCAATCCGTAGGCGATCACGGCTCCTCCTGTCAAGTACGGCAGCTTGACTGTGGCCCTGGCACGAGACATTGCTTCTAACAGCGCTCGAAGGCGGCTTCGTCCATCACGAATCGTCTCGTTGTTGTCCTGTGAAAAGCATAGATCCACCTAAAATATAAACAATATTAAAGACTAATAGAAAGAAGAACTTACGAGAGCCAGGGTGTATCGGTCAATCTCGCCATCCGTCACCATCCAGGAGCATCCGACTACACATGGGCAATTGGCAATCGAGAAGTCGTTGGCTATAGTTTGCCCGTCAAGACCCCAACCTTCATATTCCATAGCAATGCTTAAATAGAAATGTTATGATCATATCACGAATATTTCGTACCTGCTACAACCCATGAGAATGCTGACTGCCTTGCAATTGTTTTTCTTCACTGAGGATCTTCCAAAGTATTTCGATCCATTGCCGTGCCCCATGAACCTGTAATGATATTAAGGTCAATTCAAAGCTAGGCGGTGCTTACAGGAAGAGATCCTTTTCTTCGAAGACCTTCGGCACACGGTTTACATCTGGAGCTCTGCCGACCACTCCTTCCCATGAGTCGAACTAGAACTAATGGATAACACAAAATTATTATTTCCAAAATACCTTTCCAATTAGTTCATTCATACGCGCTCTGGTAGCCGCCAAATTGTTCTCTGGATCGAGGATGTAGTAGGAGTTTTCCACAGATACTTCTCGTGGAACCTAAATATCAAAATGGAAACCGTTCTGTACAACACAAACAAACCGATACTGTACTACGCAACAGCTTGAAAAGAGCGTGGACAGAGCCTATACGAGCCACATTGCCCTTATTTTTGAAGATCGGCAACAATTCGAATGGGAACAGTGCCATAATCTAAAAATTTTTTATTAACTTTTGAACTAAATTAATCGACCACTTACGGGGGCCAAAACCAACAGGACATATTCTTGGTCATCAGAGTTGAAGCTGCCCGCAGTTTTCAGTGTCTTGCCAAGCCTTAAGAATGTATTAAATAGTTATTCAAAAAACTATTACGAACTTCATATACAAATCTGTGACAGAAGACACAGATTCCTTGTCCAATCCGTGAATCAGACCGAATTTTTCGACCAATGCTGTCCATTCGTCTTCGGATATCTGGGGGAGCAAAGATATTAATTCCTAAACAGTGGAAGGTGAAATGTACGTTAACTAGCGGAGAACCTCGCAAATATGAGTGGGAAGATTCTGGTCGCCAGAAGTGGAAGCCTGCTGCAGCTGCTGAACGGCCTAAACAGTACAATGAATGCAGTTACAGTTATTCTAAACAACCTTAGTTGATTTCACCGTAAGACATCTCGATGGCAGGAGAAGTGGGCGGAAGTCAGCAAAAATGTAGTTCTCCACTTTGTTGACAGTCTCCTTGAAGAAGATCGATCAGTTCAAATCAAATCAAATCAAGCAAGTTACCTTCAGTTCGTTGTCAACTTTTCTCCTTTCCTCCCAGAATTTGGCTGCAGTTTGACGATGCTTTGTGCTGTTGTCGTTTGCCTTCACCAGCTGCTCAACTCGTTCAAACAACCGTTCCAGCTGAAACCAGAAATATTACAAAGATAATACAACTATACTATACCTTTGTGGGATGTGCGATTGGTACGATGATGGGCTCCCGTTCCGCATGCATTTTCAACAGGTAGAGATGTCCAGTTGCATCCGTCACAATCTGAACCACAGTTATTTCTAAACATTTACATATAGAACACAATTGACGAATGATGATTTACCACGAGGGAGGCTCCTAATTTGTGATCTGAATGCAGAAGACTCCATAAATGCAGCTCCACTCATTTTCGTTGAAATCACTTTGGTGTCCTGCCTAAATTTAATCAATTTGAGGATTCGATGAAAACCTTGCCTTGAAGCCATCATGGTCGATTCGACAAGCATCATTGCTTGCACCCAAGGATCGTCGAAACGGGCAGCGACGAATGAGGTGGCCGGCAGTCTCCATTCCCTGGAATACAACATCTATTTTTGTGTTAATAGAACTACTAACCTGTACATAAGGTTGTTGTACTTTTGGAATTCTTCCCAGGCATCAAGTGTGATCTGGAATTCGTCTGGGCCTTGGAAAAGTTTCAGCGTCTCTGGACAGCATAGGTCAACCTAAAAATAAACTATATCCGTAGACATATAATTCATCGATACCGATTTGTTCTTCCTGTTCTCAAATTCCCATGTTTTCGATATACTCATCCATGAGTATTCTGATTTGCCGTGACCGACGTATCTTCGGGGTACAGTGAGCTCTCGCTTCATCTGTCCAATGCTCAACAGGTAGCAGGTGCACCTGTTTTCAGCGTATTTGCTGACCTAGAAAACAAAACAATAAATGCATTGCAACTGCGGGGTAATACCTTGATTCCATTGTCGACAAAGTGCTTGAGAACAGCGAAAACTTCCCGCGATTCTTCGGCGGGGACTCCTTTCCGGTACATTAACCGAAGCCAGCGTTGAACATCGAGTGCATACGATTCGCACATTGATACAGGTGGCCGCTGAAACCCGAGTAGAATTATTTTAGGCTTTATCCTCTATTCTGACCGGGCGCAGCTTCTTCCCTAAGACCTTCATCTGCTCGGGTATCACCCGCTCCCGTATGGCAGTGAAGTGCTGATCCAATTCTTGTAATGCTTTCTAAACATAAATACGAATTAGGAACATCATATGACAATACCAGGCTGAAATTCGCCATCAGAACCTGCGACTGCATATTTTCCATGGCAGAATTGAAGTTTTCGAAGTACATGAAACAAGTCTCACATGCACACTTCGAACTAATCAGATGGACACTAGGAGCAGACCTGAAAGAAACAGAAGTTTAGAAAAAAAATTATTTAATGACTAACAATGTGAGCTCCTGGAATGAGTCTAGTAGAATATTGGCGATGCTAGCATTCCTCCCGGGACTTGCTGCACGGCTGGGTGATTGGCTTCGCTTCGGAGTAGAGAGACAACTGTTAGCTCTTTTCATCTTAACAGGGAATAATAAAGCTATATAAAACGGCTGAAAACAAACCGAGTATAGAGCTTTGAGTGATCCAGTAGTAGCTTCATCAGTCAGCTTGAACAGAGGAACCGACGACGCCTTTCCAATCAAGCATTTTAGATTCAGGAACTGTTGAACCCTAAATGCAGCGATATTTACGGGTCAATGACAAAGAAAGCCTAACCGAAAAGTATTTCCCAGTTTGTATGCCATCAAAAATCCACGGGAAGAAGTGCACAATGCAGATTGTAGAGTACCAGCGTTGAGAGCCTCGAGCGAAGATTCTCTCATGACTTCAAAATATTCCGTGAAGCCAAAGCAGACGTTTACTGAAATCACTTAAATATATTTTTGCATCAAAGGATATACGCACGAAAATTGGAGAATTCATCCTCAATTAGACGGAGCATATTCAGCCGTCCGTTTTCCTTTCGCAGCTCCGGGAACCAACTGCAAACCATGCGATCCAGACGAGCCACACACTTTTCCAGGCAGTAGGATACGTCTTTAGAGTTCTGAAAAAAAAAATTGCAACGAGCATTGCTTAACATCTACTAACCGAAGACGGGTTGGAGAAACGGCCCATATATGAACAGCAGTAATGGAGTAGGCCTTCGAACTCGGCACCCTGAAAGGTGTTCACGACTCCTCCAGTGTTATCCTCCAGAATGGTAAGGAGCTTTGTGCAGCATTTCTCCTAAAACAAGATCGTTCACTACATTCGAATCGGCACAATGTCTGCTTCATTATACGGCAGTAGTCACCATTGACACCTTCACCGACAAACTATTAGCAACAGTATAGATAATGTGCCAATGAGCTTAGCAATACAAAAAAAATATTTTTGAGGTGGGAAACGACAAAGAAAAATAACGGTGAATGGAATACGAATACTGTGCGCTAATATAATAATCGTTGCTACAATATCCGAAGATAGACGAAAATCACCAAATGGGCTTAGCAAATTCATATTTCAATCATATCCCATGTATTCCATAAAAACCATACCCGCTCCTTTGGCTCCCGAACCATAGAGATGAAGTGCTTCGCTACTTTTCGGATCTTCTCTCTTCTATCTTCTTCGGTAGACGATATTCCCTTGTCCGACATAGCATCATCCATTGAGAGTGCAGCTTCGCACATTTCCCATTCGCCTAAACAAATGTCTTAACAAAGAACAATTAAAGAAAACAAACCCAAATACATCGTCAGCTTAATGAATAGCACACGAATGGGGACACATTTGGTTTGGAGCTTAATCACATGCCTCAAGCAGATGAGAGCCTTGTAGTGCTGAAAAATATGTTATTATTAGATGAACGGCATCTAAATCAAAAGCACCCCGTAGAACTATAGCCCAACAAAGAATACAACCCAGCAAGGTGACAAAATAACGACGTAATATCATATGCTCTCGATATGCGTCCCATTCATAGTTCAAGGTTTCTCAACACGTATGGAGTAAATACAGAGAAGAAAAATAGGGACGGCGATACTTATGATCATCTCATTTCAGACGGCTATCCTTCAATATCCACATCACAGCAACTTACATCTCCGCTCAGAGCGAACCATCCTGACATCTGAAGCGGGATGAGGGTGACCTTGCTGAGTAGCTCAGCGTTCTTGATCTTCATGGAGCTTATGAGCGGCCAAAGCGAGTCTAGCCAGAACCGGAAACATTTCTAAATAACAAATATTGACTGGAAAATCCAGAAGCAATATCATACCAGCAGGTTCTTGTACTTGCAGGCTGGACCATCTGAGTAATTTGCGACGAAGTTCGACGAGAGCTTGCTGTAGAACGAAACCTCTTCTTCCTCGAAAACTTCCTAAATAAGATAAACATTAGTTAAATCCGGTTAGGCGGCAACGAGCCTTAAATTGTTCGGCTGAACATTTCGTTTTGGCTTCCTTGAGAGCTTCTTCTTTCTTCTTCAGTGCATCTTCCAATGAATCAGCCAGCTAAAGTAGCAACATTTGTCCGATAAGAAGGCAAATACTTACATTCTGCTGAATGTCGCATAAGGACCGGAGGTAGTTTTCCAGTAGCAGAACTACTGGCCCAATATCTTTCGCCAGACGTTCTTCATCGGTCTTCTTGGCCATCTAAAAGTGAAAAATCAGTCACAAAACTGAGAATAATGCAATAAGAACGAGAATAATAAACCGTCAATAAGAAAAGAACAAAAATGCACACATTTCGAAAGGAATCAATTGAAGAACAATGACGGAGATGATGATTTCAGAATGGCTCTGCGGCAGATCAAGTTCAAAGAAAATTTGAATTCGGTTTGTCGCGCATTGTCACTGCCGCGCTTTATTTATGACACACCATCAGCTGGGTTCATTTTGAAAAAATCTTTACACCAGCGTCAAAAAATTTTTTTCAGAAACAAAGTTTATATGGAAATCAAGATCCGTACAAAGCATACTCATATGATATATCAAATCGGTGATGATGCTAGCAGCTAACGCTTTCATTTCAACAGAAAATCTCGTATTCGGAGAAACTGCTGATCACAAGCAACTAGGCACTTTCTATATATTTTTTGGATCCTTACGTTTAAATATCTCTGACACACAATCATCCAATTCGAAGAAAGTTAAGTAGCCACTACTAATATATGATATACAACCCTTCCACTACCAATATCGCTTCGCGTTGTTTTCCGAGTCTTTTACAAAACAATGCCGCAAATTAATTTATTAAGACAAACGATGACCGGAGTCAAAACACAGTTTAAACAAAAAAAATAACGACATACAATGAATTTCCGGACGGTGTTCCTATCCACTGCAACCACGACATCCGCAGTGAACACATTCGATGACACGTTCGGCGTCCAATTTGCTTTTCGGTACTCGGCAAATACAGTTGGTGCCGAAATTTGTGTCTCTTGTCTGGATACATCTGAAAGTAAAATATTAATTAAGTATTCACCGAACGAGACTTACTTTAAACAGCAAAGATTCTCATATCCTTGTTTCTTCCATTTAGCAATCAGTTGAGCATCTGCGAATTTGGCATCTAAGCAGAACTGGTACAGTTCTTTTGAAATAGCCTCTTGCTTGTAGTAGAGGTCGTAGATGTATCGGCTTCTCTGATGGTGAATCCTGCAATGAGGAAAATCATGAACGTGCTAGAGACTATACAGGCGAACAATCAAATACAGAGAATAGTTTGCATTCTGCAGTAATAATAGAAGCATGCATTAAAACGTGCATCGTGAAGGTATTTTATTGTACAGTACCAATAATTGCACAATCTCTTTCTATACAAAAGGACAGAGAAAATCCACAAATCCTTACAGCATAGCATCGTTCGAAAAATTAGTAGCACCTAAGTGATTACCAGGAAAATAATTCCGGCGATACAGCAAAACCACTCCCATATTTCAGGATCTAACTAAGCTCAGAGCTCCTCCTATACCCAAGCTAACAAATCATTGGCAGATTTAATTGCATCAAACAAACGAATGGTGAACGATACGATGAAAAAGAATGCTTGGATAATTGCAAGTCAGAGGGATATCCGTAACAGCAAGTCCAAACATATATGAACCATCTCAATATCAATGCAAAAAACAGAGGAAATTCACATAGCCTTACATCACCTTATGGCGATGCATGTTACTAGAAATTAGTAGCACCACTTGAGCCATTACCAAGAAAATAATTCCGGCGATACACCAAAAGCAATCCCGTATTTCAGGATCTAACTAAGATCAGAGCTCTTCCTATACATTAGCTAACAACTGATTGGCAGATTAAATTGCATCAAACAGACGAATGGCGAACGATATGGCGAACAAGAACGCTTGGCCAATGGCAAGTGAGAGGGATATCCGTAACAGCAAATCCAAATATATATGATCCATCTCCAAAATTGAAAAACTATAATTTACCTGAATATGGGCCAGTTGGATTCATTCTTCCTTTTTCCTTCGTGTGGATCGGTCTCCGCTTCTCGCATCTTCGCCTCAAATTCTTCCAGAGTGGACTCAATAAGGTCCCATCCCTCTGGAGGCGTCTTGCGAATCCTGCGGAGCTTTGTGGCGATAGACATCTAAACCAATTGCATTTACATTCTACATATATAACAACAAAATTATGAATAATATAATAAATAACAATTAAATATAACTTTGTAACTTGAAAGACGGCAAGAAAATTTCGAATTCGAATTTTGCCAAAATAGCATTCTCAACACCGCGTATGTTTTTCTACACGCCAGCTGCTCCTAATATTTTTTAAAATTTTACGGGTTGAACGCGGACAATATCTTTATTAATTTTATTTCGAAATTGCATATATTGTGTAGTTTGGATACTTCTGCTATTGATGGAGTATCCAGCCTTCTTGGTGACTGATAAACCCCGAGTCTGGTTGGGATCAAACTTATATTTAACAAGACTGTACCCATTGCTATTGCGGGCTCTATTTTATTTAAAAGAATGCTGATCGATTCTTCTTAACTTATGCAGTTGCAGCCAATGTTGGATTGGCCATTGCAATGATATTTGAAGAAACTCACTTCATTACAGTATTTTTTCATCGATTCATTGAAATTGATGTTTTTCAATGGCTTACCGAAATTTCATATATTCAAAGTGCTAGCCGAAAATCTAGTAACATTGTTTAATGTTATACATAGTTTAATTATTCTTATACGATACCCAGGGCTGTCAAAGTTGCGGGCCGGCCCGGGCCCGTCTTTTTTTTTTGGGAAACATCGGAAACTGTGCAAATGTGTTCGAAACATCGGCCCGAGCCGGCCCGAGGCACCTCTGACGATACCTAATTGTTCGCGGTGGATTCACATAGTTGATTTGTGTTTTTTACTGATGATATTGGTGAAGGAGCGCAATATTTTGCGGGTCTCCATGATAACGGGGCTATCCCGTTGCCGAACTGGCCGAAACAGAACTGGCCGTTCTTCCAAAATGTTCTTCTTTTCTTCAAAACGTTTTTCTATGCAGTTCTGTTCCGGCCCGTTCGGAAACGGGAACACTTGTGATAGGTATTTATGTTATACATAGTTGAATTCTCCTCATACGACGCCTAGTAATTCTTAGAGAATTCATATAGCGGATTGATGTGTTTTTTGACTGATGAAATTGGTGAAAGAGAGCAATATTTTGTGAAAAAAGAAAGCAGAACCGTCTAAAATGGAATTATTTTGATGGCGATTGCAAAGTTTGATATCAAAATGTGTAGTTCAGAGACAACCACGTTTCCGAAACTAAACAATCGGCTCAGTCGCAGAGTTGAATTGAATTGAATTGTTTATTTAGTACCCAAAATAAAGTTCGGAAACGGCCGGTTCGAGAATGGCCAGTTCTGTTTCGGCCAATTCGGAAATTGCAGTTCGGAAACGGGGTTGTCCCGTAGTTCAAAAAAGCTTTGTTTTAGAAGGTTCTTCTTTGATCACTTCTGTTTTCTGGGAGTATCTATCTTTCAGGATTATTGTTGTGCTTTCTCTCACGAAATGTTTCAAGATTTCCATAAGATTCGGCTGGATATTGGACGTTAATATTCCTTATTGTATTTTCGAATTAGGCGAAAATCTTGATTCACACTGATAAAGCCCGCTATATTTATAGACACAACATGTTGAAACAGTCATTTTCTGTCGGTTAAGAGAAGGCCCACGAGTCTAGCAACGAAAGCTCACTCCTTTATTTTTTAATGCATTTTGTTGGAATTTCTGCATGTTTACTCTAGCTTTTGGCATAGTTTCTGCACAATAGAGCACACTCGCAGGTTTTGGCACTTCGCCTAACCGATGAGTTCCACATGTTGTGTAGAGATGGTTTTATATTCTACAAACAGATATAAAATATATTTAGAAACTTTATTGATTCAACAACAACTCGTATAATACACGTTATAAACAATATAAGTATTTTAAGCAACTAGAAGGATGTTAAGACTTGACTAGAGTAACCTAAGAAGGATAAGTAGGCTAAATGTTTTATGGCACTGGGGTGATGGAATTCCGTGAATATTATGTAAAATATTTGTAATAATAAAAGCTCTAAAGCCCGATTTGGATAAGACTATATATGTGACTAGTCTGTGAGTCGATAAGTTTATGTGATAAGAGTAGGGTCATGGTGAGGAAGTTAGTTTTGCTTGCTATAGAAAGTTCTCATAGAAAATATCAATCATCTCTACGAAAGTTATACTTTCCAATTTTGATTTGTAAAGTAACTAATTTTTCGTTTAATTTGTTAATATATAACTAGCTATATTCAATACTTATATATAGTTTGTTCTATTCCGAAATATAATTGTATAACGAGCTAAGTGTCCATCCCAGTATCCTGGGACGAAGCGATGTTACATCTTGAGGTATTTTGTCTATTTTGGGAAAATTAATTAAAATGTGTGGATTGGGTGCTTTTTCATCGAAATTACATTCATTTTTATATATCACTTCTTCTTCACCACAATACTGCGGTGGAATGCTGGCTCTTCATATGACTATAGTTCGGAATAGAAAGAACTTAAAAGATTGAATATACTTACTTACAAGAACAAACTATAGTTAGTCGGCGGCCAAGGCTTATGCAAGGCTCATAAGAACTTGCTTTCCACTATTAACAAATTAAACGGAAAATTAGCTACTTTACAAAAATCAAACTTTGAAAAGATAACTTTCATATCTCGTACGGTAGAGGTTACAGGCCTAGACAGTTTGATATTTTCTATGAGAACTTTAACAATTTATAAAAATTAAATGTTTTTAAGAAGCTTAGACCTAAATTAAATAGTTGATCTACTACAAAATGTGTTTTCATCTTTAGACTAAAGTCTTATGTATGAATTCACAGATATCCTTAGATACCTTAACCCTACAGGGACTATATGGCATATTAAGCATTCCATGATAGGCTTCCGGATAGTGTTTCCACTCACAGGCGACACCCTTATCACGGAGCTGATTCATGTAATGGATACCCTCGTCTCTGAAAGAGGTAAAATTGTCAGATTTACCGTTTTAATTATGTGGTAGCTGGTGCTTGTATATTTCGGTAAAATACTATAGTCCATAACAAAAAGAAGACTGCAGTGAACGGTGTTGTGAAAGGTTTGGAAAATCTCTCGTTCTGTGGAAAAATTACTGTGGAAAAAATCCATTATAGGGTTCAAGGCGCAATTTTTTGTCTGTTGTCAGAAAAATACTATTGTACTAGTTTTATTTTGTATCATGTCCAGAAAAAGACAAATACGCAATTGCGGAAGCCTGCGTATACCACCGCGCTCTGAGGTCTTTTGTTTGTTGTAGACTATACTGCTGATAAGATGAAAAGGGGCCGGTCCGAGCAAACCAGGCCCTCCCTTTTTTAAATGGTTCGCTTACCTAAGCACGTCGTATCCAGCAGTGACCACCATAGCCTGCGGAAGACCAGCCGTTACTCCGAACAGGGGCGATAACGAGGGTTCGAAACCTTTCTTCATGAACTCGGAAGAAAGAAACTCGTCCGCCTAAAACATTTGACTATTGTATAGTCTTTATCCAGAACTAGATTTCCAGTTAACTATCCGGTGGACTAGCGGTCTTATATAAAACACATATTTCACATTGTAAATGAATTCACTATTATATAGTTGTTTTCAGTATTGCGTGATGAACCAGGGGTGGGTCGGGCCGGCCCGACAGCCAAAAAGTACTAAAATAAAGGCCGGCCCGGGCCGGGAAATTTTCGGCCGTCCGGAGGTCAAAAAGCCGGCCCTCACTTTTGCCACCCTGTGAAGAACAAGAAGGTGAACAATAAATGTGTGTAGAAGTAAATGTTTTAATAAGATGGATATTAACAAGATGCCTTCACGATCAATACTGTGTTGATAAGTCTGTCTTATGGAAAAATATATTTGAATTATTTGTGAATTTGAACACTGTGGCTAAGTTTATTATATTGCAACATCTGTGATTTATAAAGTTTTCCACGTGATTCTCAAAAATACTAAGTATGCACTAGCGCAACAGAGCAAATTGTCTAACTATAATTGTCCTTTCCTCCAAATGCCGGACCCGTCGTTCTGGTGTTGAGTTATCTAGCTTAAATATACTACATACCTGATGCTTCGGCTCCATAAATCCTTCTTCTTTGATGTGCTTAGGTAGGTTTGTATTGTCAAATAGGGCAGTGTATTTCTCCGAAACCTCACTAAAGTTTAACCTTTTTCAGTTAACATTGCTTATATAGTCTGTACCAAGACCTAGGTTTCCAGCGCGGTATGACCAGCGGGGCGCAGTGTTATATAAAATGAATGTAAAATCGGCCGACGTGGTGCGTTTTCTCCAAAGTTGCTTTTTTTTTAACACTGCGCCTCGCTCGTCATGCCGCGCTGGAAACCTAGTTCTTGAGATAGACTATAGTTAGAGATATTTTTGTGACCGTATCATTTAATATTGGCTACAGAAAGATACTGGTATAGTCCATAACAAAACAAATACGCAATTGCGGAAACCTTTGTATACCACCGCGCTCTGCGGTCTTTTGTTTATTATAGACTATAGTCCATAGACATCGTTCTTTTTGAACGGCCTGTGGCCGTAGTATGTAAACGCCCGGGTGGGTGCCCGAGTAGTTTTTAGCCTGCGCGAGCAACAATCCATAAGTGCTCGGGCAGCCAAAAACTGACCAGGCACGAACCCGGGCGTTTACATACTACAGGAACTGATACTGGTATAATCCATAACAAAACAAATACGCAATTGCGGAAGCGTATGTATACCACCGCGCTCTAAGATCTTTTATTGGTTATAGACCAAAGTTGAGCTAGGAACCAAAATCCAATTTTCATCAACCTCCCTTAATCTTATGACTGTGAATCCTTAGAAAAAATTATATTATAAACTATGCTGACCTCGACAAATGTTGGTTCTTCAGTAGTTTCTTAACATTTCCTTTAGAAGCGTCAATTCCCATGTAGAGAAGAATCCATCTTGCCATCGCTTTAGGATTTAACAAGGCTGTTCCCTTGAATCTAGAAAATGATAAGTATACAGCAGATTCCGCCGTTCACAATAACAATACTCGGAAAACCGAGGGCCCGCCGGGCCCAGTCACGTCGAAAAACCTCCTGACGACCGGCCCGGCCCGATGCTGAGTCAGTTTGTAATGTAATATTATAATTTTGGCCTTACTTTTCCACCGAAATAAGGACTGTGCCCCTTTTTGAATATTAGAGTTTTTCGTTTATAAAAACTAATGAATGAAATTGTTTGAAAAAACTCGGGCGCATAGTTTTTTTCAAGCTCTTTCGA
>JAQGAV010003190.1:0-13079 GCA_034691345.1 Phasmarhabditis papillosa | reverse complement strand
GGCTTCCAATAGATGCCCTTTGAGTCCCACATAGTGTGGTTTCATTTGGCCACCACGAGTTCACACACTTCCCATGTAAGCTGGTTATCGGACCGGTCTGAAATTTTGAAACCCAGGCCGGGCCGGCCGGATAACCACCTCTGGTATTTTTTGACCAGTTTTCATACATACCTACCCTTTAAGAAATTTTGGTGCTTACAATCATAAACTAACAAAGCTACTTTCTAGTGGGTACTTGAATTATACATTTTTCAACCATTAACTACCAGAATATGGTGGTCGTTTGCTATGTTTTTGCAAAAATACGGGTAACTTAAAAACTTAATCTATCTATCTTGCAACACGTAAATTCAACTTTGTAATATACCCTATAATCAATATAAAAGCAATTGAAGTTTTTTTTAGAATTGAAAAAGCTAATTTTTGCTACAAGTATGAAAAATACCAATACACGGGGAATATATAAATATATAATAGGAATATATAATTCTAATCGCATCTTATCTTATATCAAAAATATGAAAATATGAAAACAAATACACTATTTTAAAAATAAGCGTTATAATGAGTTTAGTATTATTTTAAAGATATGCTAGCTAATTGTGTAACCGTGTACTTTAGCAGTGAGATATATGGTTCTCTTTGTGGGTGGCGTGACACTGCGATTGCACTTGCAATACACTCATATAACATCAATAGCATTTGTTCATTTGACCAGTTCAACTATTCTAATTAACCTTTTAAATGCATTTTATGCTAGAGAATATAAATGGCTAAATATGTTATTCCTTCTATAACTATTCCGTGAGTTTCATTTGCTTTTTGGGTTTAAAGAAGCAAACAAAATCGGAAACAAATTTCTTTTTTTAAAATTGGTGTCAACATTTAAATTTTATCGAAGATTATAAGTTTATTTAGTAAATAATCATTAATAATAATAATTAAATGTTTTACAGAGCCATCTATTCAGTTATAAGACAGTTTTATCCCAGTAGCAACGATAACCCAATACGTAGCATTGATCAGGCGGTCAAGGCACTTAATACTAATCAGAACACACAAGAAGCTATTCGGTTTATTCAGGATTATAATTCAGGTATGTAATAAAATAATACCAATAATAATATAGTAACAATATTTCAACCTAATACTTTAAACCTATTTTATCTCCATAGTAAGCAATATAGCGTGTCCCACGGCCCCATAAATGACCGCAAATATTTATAGGGAAACTATACTTTTATATTAAGGTAATCATATTTAGACTTGCATTTTTTGTCGGATTTAACCCCAGAAGCCCTTGGTCGTCTTGCCCTGCGAGGTTCACATCTATGTCAAAAGGCTAAAGTAACATTATGTACGGAAGATGTTCGGGAAAACTTTGAGAATATTCTATGGAAGGTATGTGTTAATTAGCACCGTAGTGTAGTTTAATATCTTTTACTTTATTTAGGTTCTATTTCAGTTTAATTTGGGAGATGAATGGAACAGTGCTGTAGCATGGCTGAACCGGTTAGTTAGTTCAATCCAAGTTAAAGTACGAATGGTCTCTGATGTACTATAAATGCGATATATAACTTTATTTATTATGTTAATTCATTTGTGTTAAGGGTGGCCTGTCCAGAAGAGGATCTTGCCTGTTCGGATGAATGGCTGACTCGCCGCCCTAGTCAAGTAGAAAGACTACATCAACTCCTACAGCTGCTATATTTAAAAACAGAGGTTTAATATTCTATGTATTAAATTAACAAATCTATATTTATAGAGGTCTTTCGATGCTAATCTTGTCAGTGCAGATGTTGTTCCGTTTCTTTACAACATGTTCATTGAGTTTAGAGATTCACATAACGATATAAAGATACTTAGTCTAAAGACTTTGTCTAATATAGTGCTCAATAGTGTCGTTTATGCTAAAGCTGTTTTTACTTCAGGTAAGTCTAAATAATTAGAAGAGGAAAATTATAAACTGGAACATCCTTATTAGTGTCTTGTAATATTTAATTATATTAATTTATAAATTGCATATTTTATTATTTAGAATGGCTACAACTTTTATCGGAGTTAGTTCAGCATGGAAAAACTCTTGAGGAGCGTCTTATATCACACAAGGTAGGTATATAAAATAAGAAAACGTTAATATTATATTTAAGATTTGCCAAAATGCTCTGTTCACACTGGGAGTTTCTGATTACAAACTAAACTCGGATGTTTATGAATTGTACTTGCCAGATGAAGAACCTTTGGTATGTATTACTAGTAAGATATACATGTTAATTTATAAAGTTATTATATATAACATATATAGTACAATAGTTTCTGTTTTGTTCAGGTTGATATAGTGATGATACATGGTTTACGAGGTAGTGTAGCCTATACCTGGAGACAGAATGATGCAGCAAGGAATTTAGTCACGGAGTGCTGGCCTAAGGTAGATTAATATTGTGTTCTTATGAAAACATAGCAATATTTAGGATTGGTTACCACAGGATATTCACTCGCCTATTCGAATAATCGGAATAGACTATCCGTCTTATCTAATTCAGTTTACCGGTACAATGGAGAGTCTGCAGGTAACATTTACAACAATATTGCAACTGGTATTTATTGTTTTCTTATAGGTACGGGCTGATCGGTTCAAATCTCAGTTGAAAAACGCTGGAATAGGTAAACGTCCTGTTGTATTTGTATGTCATTCAATGGGTGGTCTCTTGGCTAAAAGACTTCTACTGGACCTCCCGGAACTAGCCGAACAAACGGTGATAGTGTATAATTTAATAATTTAATTTTTTTATTATAGGTTGGTATATTATTTATTGCAACTCCTCATAGAGGTAGTCCTATAGCCGCTTGGGGTAATGCATGGGGCAAACCCATGTTTCATATAACTGAAGATGTACGATTCTTAAATGAAAGGAATCCAATTAACTTAAAGGTAAGCATTATAATATTATTTAATGTTACTATATATATTTTCCAGTTAAATGAAGATTTCGCTAAGATCAGCGATAATGTTCCTGTGATTGTTAGTATGGTAGAAACCAAGGAATCAGATCTGATTGGTGAGTTATTTGTTTTCATATAATAACAAATAGTCTTATAAACAAACAATTAGATTAAATATACTCATTATGTATATTGTACATATACATTTAGGAACTGCAAAAGGAATGATTGTACCAACTCAGTCTGCAGTTTTCCACAAAGGAGCTGTATACCACATTGAGGAAGTATGTTTAAACTCAAAACTATTATACATTGATTAAAGGATAGAGAAACATCACATTCCTGAAATATCCTGTAAGAAAACCGCCACTAACAAAGCTAACAATTGCTTTTCGAAAAGCGTTTAGAATTTAAGTAATTGAAAGTGTTGAACATGGCCGCGTGAAGGAAAGTGAAGCATAAATTCGTCATTTTGAACAGTTGTACCTCTAAATCTGAAACGAGTCAGTCATTTGATAAACGTTGTTAAACGCTCATTTTACAGGTGCACCATAATGTGTGTAAGCCTACAGAACGTTCTAGTCCTTCCTACGGAGTGATATTAAACTTTCTACAAGACTCGATACAGGCAGCAAAGAAAATGCCTAAACCAACAGCTAAGAAAACTAAAGAAGAACATGATATTCCTGATGTGCAACATCCACATTAATATGTCTACTGTTCTACCAAGTGATTATTCAAGATTTATTTCTTAGTGAACTACATACAAGCAGGGCTTGTTACATGCTATTTGTATATATATGTTTACAACTATAGCATGTAGATTATCTTTCTTTTGTACATAATTATATTAACCGGTTGTGTGGTCTTCTTAGATAATGTCTATCTCTGAGCTTATTTCTTATTTATTTCATTTCATATGCTATAACAGTATTGTGCAGGGAAATTGTTTTGCTTTTGTAAAGTCATTAATCTTGAATAAATTAACTAAAAGAGTTGTAATCTACTTTTAATTTTAATTGCAATAAAAATATGCAGATTGAATTATAGTTAGATTCGCACTGTTTGGTTTGTGTCTTGCGAAATTTATAATAGACAGAAGGAAAAAACGAACATTGTACTTTTTATTAATATTATCTCATTTTATATACATTTCACATAATTTTTTTAATCTGAATTTTGTTTGGTTTAGGCATTAGAACTAAGCCAAAGTGCGGAGAGAGATCAATCGGAGCTTCCTTAGAAGGTGAGAGTTCATATCTATAAATATATATAATATTATTATATTATAGTTAGTATGTACCTTTGTACAATAGCAGTTGCCATTAGAAATATCTCTGCTCTAGCTAAACCTTCGCCCGCACATTGTCTTTTTCCAATACCAAATGCTATTATTTTATTGGCCAAGTCCTAAATACATTTATAAATTATGCTTTAAAAACTTATTAATCTACAGTTTACCGATAAATGGACACTACTTAACTCACTTGTTTCAAAGTAACCCCGTCCTTCTCTAGAAATCTTTCTGGTCTGAATATCTCTGGCTCTTCGAAAATAGTTTCTTCTGCCAATACTGAATATATTTGACAGCAGAACCGTGTTCTTGCTGCAAAGTGGTGTCCTTTTATGGTTACTTCCTAAAGTAATGATGTTGACACTGTGGAATGAATACTATGTAGCTTCTCAATCGCAATGGATTAACTTTTTGGATAGTAGTGGTCTCGGCTGGGACTTGTTTCGGTGGCAAAATGATAACGAATATATGAATTGTGTGATTGCGAATTTTCACGAAAACTTAGGTTCTTCTTCTCAACCAACTTCTCGAAAAAAATCCGGTAGTAACTTTAAATAAACCTACTTCCTTAGATCTGTGTATGAGATTAACAGGTACAATATTAGCAGTTCTTTGCAGTTCGAGCATTACAGCGGCTGTATAGGGAAGTTTACTCTTGTCTGTTAAAGAAGGCAAACGGTCTCTACCAATCACACTCAGCAATTCACAACGCATTTTATTCTAAAGAATAATAACTATAATATGAAACTATTTCTCATTTTCAGAATGAGTTTTCAAAATATCATGTCTACAGTTGATTTTAATACCGTGACATACACCCCTAGATGAATAAGCATTCGATTTGCTATTTCGCAATCTTTATAGTTAATTCAGTATAGGTAAGACGTCTTTACCTGAACTTCGGGATATTGAGCTAGGAATAAAACAGCCCATCTTAGTGTTGTAGTAGACGTTTCCATACCAGCAAAGAAGAAATCGCAACAGGTATTGTAGAGGTTGTCGGAACTAAAAATTGGGCTTTAGAAACTTTTTTGCGTTTGCAACTGTTGGTATAGTCGCAAGCTTCTAAGCACCAGTCGGTTGGTCAAATAGTTTACCAATATGGGTACTTAAGAATTCAGCTATACCAATATTGGGATACTTATATTTAAAACTCTAATCATGTTTTTTTGTGAATGTTGTCTATTACTTACTTTAGAAATGAGTTCTTTTCCATTTGTCGTTGGTATGCTTGTACAAAACAAGACGGTTCATCATCTATTTGATAACCTTTAAGAGTATTATTAACATCTTCTTTCACAAAATTAACACACTAAAAAAATATTATAGTATTTAAAAGTATGAGTTAACTATACATTTATTAATAATAGTACTTACATAGTCGTATTTTTCTCTGTGTTCTCCAAATGCTTTGTATCCAACATATGGCAAGTATTTAACAAATGGGAATAGCTAAAATAAAACATATTATAATATAATTCTTAAGAAAATAATGTAAAAGAGTTTTAATAAATAGAATAAGTTCTAATTTGTTAGAGTCAATATTTACCTGTGCAATAAGAGGCCAAAGAGTCTCCCACATTTGAGCAAAGAGTGCATTTAGTTTCTCTGTATAACCGATAACTCTGTCACATTCTTTATGAGGATAAGAGAAACCATATAATAACTGATTTATTATGTTTGCGACGGCTATCTTAAATATAGGGTATTAAATAAGTATAAAGGAACGCAAAATTTAAGAAATTAGATCAAAGATGGATAATAACATTTATAAACGGATAAGCGTAAACGCAGGATGGAACCTAATTAGTAATTAGAAAATAAGTATCCTTCTGAACTTTAAAAATAACTAACCTGAATTGGCCACCTCAAATCTAGTGAATCCTCTTTCTGCTCATCAATATTTTTGAAGAACTTGTCGAGTTCTGAGTGAACCTAAACAATAAATGAACATTGTTAAAACATCACCCAAAATACAATGTAAAATCCCACCCACCATGTTTTCCATAATATTCTTTCCTACACCAAATTCTCTTAGAATATGCAGTGCGACCCTTCTTTGCTCTCTCCAATTGTCGCCGGAGGAGAAAATAACTCCGCCGTTGTCGACAGTCATGAATAGCGTTTCCGGATATTCACCATTTCTGTCAGAAAGGTTCTCACCTTAAAAGATATTAGGCTTTACAACAATACCAAAATTAAGTTATTATTTTTAGTTAAGCGGTTTTATGGGATCATTAAATCTATATAGAAAATAGGCTTAACTAGATTTTTAGGATTTTTATATTCAAAATGCTAAACTTACCGTTTGTTACAAGTGCTTCTTTTATAGTCTCATAGTCACAAATTAATATTACGGGAGTTTCCATCAACCAAATTGTAAAGAAATCTCCGTATATCTTACGGTATCTCTCAACATCAAGGTGTAGTTTGTTCGGAGAAATCTAAATGGCAAATTTGATATGAATAGTATGATAGAGTTCGTTGTTATACATAAACTGCATGCGCTCATTGTAGTTAACTTGTCGTGATGACGGGCTTTCATTCAAAAATTAAATGTCAATCATGCAAAAAATTGTTTCTTTCGTCATCCACATTAACTACAGATGGCGCGTGCACATTCGATCCAAAAACGTTATAGAGATTCTTTCTAAATTAATTAATTGTAGTTAATTGAGTATTGTAGTTTTTTCAATATATCTGCATACCTGTAAAACATTACCTAGAACTGGTATGGGAAAAGGTCCTTTAGGATGCTTCGAAACATTCCAATAAAAGCGTGCTACATAGATAACAACTAATGAAATGAGGATCAAAATAATCATTCTGAAACAAAAAATGTATTTAACTAAGAGAAATACTAAAATATAACAATAAAACTGAATGCCATGCTAGAAACTGATGTAAAGTTGAAAGAATTAAAATATTTATAGAAAAATTCATGCTGAAAAGCATCGAAATCAGAGAATATAATCTTTTATGACAGCCGATTCTACGTTAAACATTGTGATCGGGTACAGTGGGCGCCCACTTTCGACTTATTATAATAGATTTCTTTCTATAATGAACGTTTACGGAGTTTGTTCATAGTTTGTTTCAATTACATAACAATCCACGTGAGGCCGGAAAGATCATCAGGTTAAAGTAGAAAAGTGTTAAAGCGAAAATGTAACCACAGAAAGACCACTATAAACTATTTGGATTGAAACCTAGCTTATAGGATTATAGTACATCTCTTTCATTGATATTTTTTGTTTGAATTAAATAATTAATATAAATCTTTCTGTAATGCCATATAAACATATAAACCTACTTTTTTCCGACCTATTTGTTCCGTACACAGCGGACTACAATCAAATGAAAGACAATTTTCCTATCTTAAGTGATACTATAAAGTTCGCTCTCTTGTTAAACTTTGTGTTTGAAAATGAAAACAATAAATTTAATGAAGTTTGTTGCAGTAGTTACACTGTATTTCCGATTCCAAGCAACAAAAGTAGTTTTACAACCTTGAAATGTGTATGGTTTGTTATTTATTTGATGGAATACAATAATAAAAAATAAAGTATTTTACAATGTTTGAGTTTTCTAAATAAATGTATCCATAGTGAAGTCCTCTCTCGGATTCATTCAAAACAAATCTAATACTGCCATTTTTATTGCACGGATTGCTATGAAGTATGGTTACAAGGTATAATTAAAACTATAATATAAGTACAATTATTTTATACTTTATAAGTTAATGGATTAACATCTTCAATTCTCAACAGATTCTTATTTGGATAGGCAACTGTACCAATGTTCTGTGTCATGTCAACTTTGCCATCTTTTGGAGGCAGCAAACGGTACCTAAATATTATTTTTTATATAATTATTAAAAATATATTACTGTTCAAAAGTTATTGTAATTTTACTCTCTGTTAAAAACTTGTATCTTACTTTTGTACAATAGCCGCTGTCGCTAAGAAGAGTTCATTTTTGGCCAATCCTTCGCCGGCGCACTGCCGTTTGCCCATTCCAAAGGAAATCATTTTATTTGCGAGATCCTAAAATAAAGTTATTTAAACATATTAAAAGTGTTTTATTAACATAGTTTTATAATAAGTACTTACTAAGTTTAGTGACTTTCCATCGGTGTTCATAAATCTATCAGGGTTGAAAACGAGTGGTTTCTCAAAGATATTCTCGTCATATAATACATTTCTAATAGAAGGCATGAAGACGGTTCCCTTTTTGAAATGAACACCACCAATTGTTACATCCTAAATAAAAAGGTCTGCACTAACAAGTTTGTTATGATTTTTTAAATATTATTAAAACATATTAAGCAGTCGTGAAATTAATAAAACATTATGTTTAAAAGCCAATTATTAACATTTTTTTATTATCTAAATAAATACAATATTTTTATTACCTCTCTAGCCTTTCTTTGTAGACTTGTTGGGAATATATTAGCATGCCTTTGTACTTCATATAAGAATGCATTTGTTAATGGCAAACGGTTTCTGTCTGCTAACTTAGGCAGTTGATCAAAACCAACTTCTTTAATGATTTCACTTCGTATACGCTCCTAAAATGATAAATAAAGAATTAGCTAAATCGTATTTTAAGTTGTATTGCGTTATTTATAAAATATATAAATAATATTACTCAATGTTTATTAAGTATTTAAACATTGTTAGTTTTTCTGAAATAATATACCTGAATTTCCTGGTTTTCAGCAAGGTACAATACCGCCCATCTAAGTGTAGTTGATGTAGTTTCCATACCAGCAAAGAAAAAGTCACAACAGTTATTTAACAAATTGTCCTCACTAAATATGTTTTGTATTTATTATTTCTTGTTTAATAAACTCTAAGAAATCATTGTTTTCCATTCTCTGATAGTATGCCTGTACATAACAAGTGGGATCTTGTTCTATAGAATAACCTTTCAATACGTTTCTCACATCTTCTCGAACAAAATCAATACACTTAAATATAGTATTAAATATATATAAGTATTATAAATCTTACATATCCGTATCTCTGAGAATGCTCTCCATAGGCTTTCCATCCAACGTAAGGTACATACTTTACATTCGGGAACATCTACAATAACAATGTGTATTTTAAAGCTCTTCGATAATAAAATTACACGTACTAATTTTCCTACACTTTCAAATTATATATAGTTAGCGCCGAGAGTAATAAGAGTGTCACTTGCGTATTTTTAGGATTTTTAACACCGCACCTGCAGGCAAATTGCAAGCGTGTACGTGCAAAGTACAATATTGAACGGAAAGCAGCCGCCAGATGCTGGCCCGGTGCTCGCAAAAGGGGCTCAGACGAGCGTTGAATTCTTTACATTCCATAATTACTCTTGGCGCTGACTATACAAATACATTTACAACAAATTCTAAATGCCCACCATAGCAAGGACTGGCCAAAGTGTTTGGAACATATCCCGGAATAGACTGTCTAGTTTATTTGTATATGCCATAAGACGGTCACAGTTGTCTTGTGGATAGGAATATCCATAGAGAATAGTGTTTATTACATTGGCAACCATTACCTAAAACAATTTATTAATTTTGTTCTTATATAACAAATTGTTTAAATAACTTACATGAGTAGACCATTTAAAATCATAGCCCGTTTTGTCTGCAGTCTTCTCAATATGATCTATAAACTCTTGAATTTGCTGATGAATCTGAAATTAAATATGAAAATTATAACAAAAACAACTAGAATTGATTGATCTACTAAATAATTATTGAAGTAAGACTATTTCATAAGCAGTTTCCAAGTTTTTTATGTAAAATAGTTAAACTAACAATGGTTTCCATAATATTCTTTCCTACTCCAAAGTCTCTTAGAATATGCAAAGAAGCTCTTCTTTGCTCTCTCCAATTATCGCCGGATGAGAAAATAACACCCCCATTTTCGACAGTCATAAACAGCTGTTCGGGGTAATCTCCACTTCGGTCCGACATTATATCACCTAAAGCAAAGTTAGATTAACATAAGAAAAACTAAATCACAACAATTTTGAATAGTAGTTGGCCACCTTAGAAATAAAAATTGGAACTTTGATGCATATACATATAAGATTGAAGACCCATCTGTGTATATAGTTTGCCAGACCTCTCAACAGACCGGGCCGGGTCCACATCCTTACTAAGCCGAGCCTTGGTTTGGACCTTACGAGAGGTCTGTATTTGCGTTTTCATTCGCACACCGTTAGTTATTAGTGCTTCTTTGATTATTTCATAGTCAGTGAGGGCAACAACCGGTTTCTCCATAAACCACATTGTAAATATATTTCCGTATTGTTTTCTCCAATCATTTACAGCGTTGTGCAACTCGTCTGGTTTTATCTGAATAATATAAGCTAATCCATAAAGTAATTCGTTTGAGTAATGCATTCTACTGGATATTGCATCATACATCATCAATTACTTTTTAATTCAGCACTGTTTCAAGTAGTGAGTACGTATTGAAAATCAACGGAACATATAAAAACATTTTATTAAAAATTATACCTGATATATATTTCCAATAAGCGGCAGAGGGAACGGTCCTTTTGGAAGTTTTGAAACTTTCCAATAGAAATGAGCTACATAGACCACCAAGAGAGTTATTAATATTATAAAGATCATATCTAAAAAGAGAATTTTATCTGAGTTTCTCCTTTAAGAACAAAATATATTCAGAATGATCTTGTATGTGCTATGATCACCGTCTTATATAGTGAGTTCTCAAGTGATAAGGGTTTGCTGATTGGGTACAATCTGAATTGCGAAACAGTAATCTACTCAGAATTCTCTTATTTCGTAACAATATTAGAGATGAAATACACAAGCAGTGTCGAATATTCAATAGTTAACTGAGACTAAACATAATTCTACATTGCTATCTGAGTCTTAACAAGAGAAAGTTCAGTCTCCCGTTCAACTTTGTGTTCTACAATGCAAACAAGAAATTCGATGCTATTATTGCTAATAACATTCTTGCCGCTATTTTCAAAGAAGCACTATATATGTTTTATAGAACTTAAGTATTATTACTGTAGTAAAAGTTCTAACATTGTAGTTTAGTTGTATAGTTAGATGTTGATCACTGCATTAGGTGTTTACTGATTTCTTAGTTCTAGTTATCTTTTCTATCCCAAATCATCTATTTTTGATAAAATAAATCACAAATGAAAGTCACAATTTTGAAAAAGGGAAAGTTAATATAAATACTATTAAAAGGTTTATTGTAATAAGTTAGAAATGAAAGTATTGCAACATAGTTATATTTCTTGTCTGTTGAAAAACTTGAGAGCACTTGAATTGTTTTGGGAAAAATACAGGTTTTTAATAAACTCAGTAAGAACAGAATTATATGCTTACCAGAAAACAATTAAAATCAAGTTTATTGAAGCAGTTGAATTGATTTCGACCTGTTTCAGTAAGGAAATTTGTGACCTAATCACAAATTGTCTACTGTTATAAACTTTGTACAGATAACGGAAGAAATCATATCAGTAAAGCACATTTATTTTATTTTCATCACTGATTACATAATATCCACAATCTATCTGTGGTATTGCTTAAACAGCATTTACCACTTGCTTGAATAAGTTGTTTCCACCATTTTTGATATTTTTGAAACTTCACGGCGTTTTCGACCATACGTGTTGACTGCCCGGGTTGTGTTAAACATTGGGGGCATGCACACTGGACCTGGCCTGGCCCCATGGTCGAGGACATGCCAGATCAGTTCCCATTTCAAACCAGAACAGGCCCCAGGCTAAGCAGTTTTCAACCCTGACACCAGGGTCATTTGGGTACAAAAATATGTTTTTTTAATGCATATCTTTATTTAAAGGGAATATGTATTGCAACTTGTCACAATATGTATGTGTAACTATTGTTTGTAATTGTTAGAGTCCACATTATCTAGTCTGAGTAGGTTTGTATTTGGAAATGTTACTGTTCCATAATTAGGCGACATGTCGATCGAACCATCTTTAGGAGCTCGGATTATGTACCTAAAACATTAAATTTATAAGCAGCGAGTTCATTCACGATTGTCATCAATCCATTTAGAATATAAATTTAGGTTTCAGGATAATACCGTGATAAATCTTACTTTTGCACTAAAGCAGTAGTGACAAGAAAGAGTTCGTTTTTGGCTAGCCCTTCTCCGGCACAAGCACGTTTGCCCAATCCAAATGGTACCATTTTGTTGATAAGTTCCTGGAAATAGATTATAATAATTCAACAATAAGTTTATTAGGTGGGTATCAAGTCTACTCTATAAGTTAGAATTTGAGTGATGCGGTATGTACGTACAAGTGTTATTACTAATGAATTTAGACGTTCAGTAAGAAGAATGAAACACATATATAATAACACTAAGATTGCTATCATACTGCACTTGGGGTTGATTGACCCATTTGATAGAAGCTTGGCCTCGTAATCTCGAGGTCTATGGTTCTAATCCGCCCTCCCCAGGTGTTGTGCAAATGTCTCAGTTCATCCTCCAAATATCTGTGATCTCCTGTTTCGTAAAATATGAATAAACAATCTTTACTGCACTCCCGGTTAGTCCGAAGTAGAATATTATGTTATTCTATTTTTGCGAATCCCAAACTAAGGGCTAAAAGCTCCTTAATTACCTGTTTCAAAGTAATTCCATCGCTCTCCAAAAATCTATCAGGGTTGAATTCCAGAGGCTCTTTGAATATTTTCTCATCATAAAGAATACATCTAATAGAAGGTAGAAAATGAGTTCCTTTCTTGAATTTTGTTCCTCCAATTGTCACATCCTATATATATATATATATATATATATATATATATATATATATATAT
>JAQGAV010003189.1:0-13081 GCA_034691345.1 Phasmarhabditis papillosa | reverse complement strand
ACCAACCAGACTTTCCTTTTTGATAATAACTGACAGAAAATGACACTTTTTGACAACTTATTACAGTAAATATCGCGGAATAATCATATTTTTTATATGTATGTATAGAGAATTTCAAACTGAACAACTTTAATTAATCAACTTTGCCCTGAAGTATTAGTTAATTGACGTACCCTTGGTGTGCCGGAATAGACATATGTAGACTAAGATTTGGAAGTAACAATTTAAACCAAGAAAGGGCCGACATTTATAGGAACTTAGAAAATTGTGGGGGCTGAAGCTGGAAGCTGGTTATGTAGTATTTTAGGAGCAGTTCCACGAGAGTAGGTGCATGCACTATAGTTTCTGTGTGGGAAAGAATTGAGCTATTCTATCAAACCTTGCGAATCTTGCTATTCTGGCAGTGAATGTGGATAAAATATACTCTGAAAATGTAACAATTGAATAACAATCCTACTAAAAAGAGCTTTTGTGGCGTCTGGGCCCAATCATTTGTTCCTCGTTGTTAGATTACAACGTATTTTCGTTGTTTTCAGTCGTAATCCGTACAGAAGATTCCGTAATGAATGGCCGAAGCGGTGCGCCTAATAAATCTACAGTTATTGTGTGATATGTGCGATTACAGGAGATTATATAACTTTTTGTTTTAAAATAAAAGCTTTCTTTCTATTTTTCCTACTTTAAAGCCAATAGTTTGCGTTATAAACGTTCACAATCTCTTTGTGTATGACTCAACAATACCGGCTAGAGAGAGATGTTAGACAACTATTGCGAAATGTTTCAACAATCAACGCACTGCACCAAAGTCTTCAAAAGTTGATAACCGTCCAGCGAAAACTACCCTTTCTTTTGTTCAAAATCATTCATACAACTTTTTAATGTTATTAAGAAAATTAGTGATATAAAAATAAATAAAATGAATTTATATTCTTACCTAAATTTATAAACTATGAAGAATTTGTTTTTCTAGTTTTAGCAGAGCATATATATTTTCCTTCGTTATCTTGCTTCTTCGCTGTGTTCAAATCAATATTTATTGAAACTTTTCAGAGCCATAGTCCCCTAAACTATTATTATACAGTTATTATAATAATATTACTGTTATATAGTACAACTATAGTCTTTATATATTATTATAATTCATTTTTCAGACTATATATTTATAATGTTGATGCCTCTACTTAATTCTTCTTGTTTGGCCCATATATTCAGTTTTTCTGATTATTCGACTCTTTCTAATTGTCGACTAGCCTGTAGTCAATTTAATAATATTATTAAAAATTATAAAATACAAAAGTTACGGGTTCATAGTGTGAGGTTAGTAGTTTAAATATTCACATAATATATTTATGAAATCTAAAAATAATCTATTAAGTCATTTTACCCAGTTGATTATGAAATCTCAAACGTAAATGTTTCTGGCTGACACATTTACGATATCTATTGGTGTTATTAGTAGGCTTCCACCTGGTCCAAAAAAATAAAATTAAATTAAATTCTCTCATTTATTGTGATAATAAATACATTAGCTCGAAATTAAGTTTGTTAAGTGTGTTTCAGTATTAAATGGAATGTTATGAAGAGAACTGTTCTAACTACTATTATTCCATTACCAATTGAATGTGAAGAACTAGTATTCGGTCTAAACGCTAGAAAACGGAGATTCCGCTATAGAATTACGGATGCACAGAATATTCGAGAGACTCTAAGAACCTTTCTTGCCACGGTAGGCTGAAAGTAAATGTTTCACACTTCTATGAAAGTAGTCTTAGTTTTAAAATATTAATCTTGCAACATCTTTGTTTTATTAGAATCTATCATGTAAAAGCCTTAATTTTTCTTCAGTTTTTAAATTATTTATATATTTGTGAATAACTTTACGGTAGGAATAACATTAAAAAATAAAAATTGAAACAAATTCATGAATGTACCGTGCCTTTAAGAGCAGATTTTTATATTGTTGCCTATCAATGAATGCTATAGAGAAAGACTAATTGTACAGAATTCCCGTATATCAATTGTCCCTAGGCACCGGCTCGTTCGCAAGCGAGCAGAGCCACCCATCTCTACTGGAGTGTATATTAGTTTTATTAGTCAGGCAATTTTTCCTTCCGAGCAATCCAGAAACTTATTTAATATTATAATAAAAACATACATGTGATTCATGTAATCATTTGGCACAGTTACTCCGGAATCACGTTGAAGTTCAACAACTTCCTGGAGCCCAACTTCAGAAGTTCTCAGTTACCAGGAGTTTGAAATGGTTTAGATGCCTGAAGAAGAAATGGTGCAAGAATCCCAGAGCGAAATTTATTATATAATTTTATTATTATATGTGAAAATGAAGTTTTAGATTGAACACTCCAATAATGTTTATTTCTCGGATTTTCATATAACGGACAACTTTCTACTAATATCAAAGAAGTTTGGAGATCGATTTCGGTATACGGAAACTGTTTATAATCAAAGTAATTAGAAACATTTAGGAATTGTAAAAATTTGATATTTCAACGATGTAAATTTTCCCTGTCTGTTTCTTATATGAAATGTTTAATACAAATAATCAAACCAGAAAAAGTTAACTTTCATAATTGCGAATTCAAAGACAATCAGATTATTTCTACCGAGGTTTGTTTTGTTTGATTTCATTGATAGTTCAAAGTTTTAAAGTTTGTTTATTTTTACGAAACACTAGATCATATATATTTGGAGCGAAGAAGTTAGAACTCTGTCAAAGTAAATGTTTCAATTTCGTGGGACCTTTTTGTAGTTTTTAGTTATTCCAATGAGTCGGACTAATCTACCAATGGAATAAGTTAGACATAGATATTTAACGGGAAAAATGCATGTTCCGATTAAACAAAAGCAAATATGACACTATAGAACAAATGTTTCGAACTAAACTGCGCACTTAAAAACTAAGCAAATATAACTGCGTAGAACTACGTAGTCTTGCTAAAGTAAATCTTTCCATTGAGGAGAGCGTTTTTGCATTTTTTAGCCAATAGTTTCACTTGCTATTAGTCTAAACAGTTATCCTTTGTTTTTAAAAAACAATGAAGCAATTTACAACTAACAATGTAAGTAGGACAAATGTTTCAGTGTTTTCCGGCTACCCGAATAACCTATATGAGCTTCAATGACATGGAATCTAATAACATTTCACTTCGATTCTTAGACGATAAATATCTGGAAAGTTTTGGCGAAAGAATATTTGATGTCTCGTTTAATTTTGGTATGTGTTATACTGGATTCACATTTCATACAGTCAGGAAACTCGTAAAAGTGAGTGTAAAATAATGAAGGTATTGAAGGTATAGAAACTTCTGGGTATGAAACGTTGATATTTAAAAAAAAGTATTTTATTCCCATATCAATATTTGGATCACAGTGCGGGTTACATGAGTAGTTTCTTTCTTGGATCGCAGCATCAGTGAATATTTGACGGAGCGTTCAGAGCGGAGCATGAATCATAAATGTTGATAAACATAGTAGACAAGGGAAGCTGGGCTGGGCTTGGTTAGTTCTTTGGTAGCTTCCTTTGTCCTAGTTGAGAGCTAATGATCACGCTGAGAGGCACTAATATTGCAAATTTATGTTATATAGGTATAACAGAAGGTAAAGTAGACTTCTTCACGACCTTACTTTGGTAATAAGCCAAGTTCATTTAAAGTATAGCATATAAGGGTAACTAAGGTATTATGTGTTAAGGTTTCCTAAGTACATAAATTGGTTCTGAATCGTGGGTCAGAAAATCTGAAAAATTTTTGGCGGCGAAACAACACCTGACGCTATGATCCATAAAGAAACATTTACTTTCCTGCAAAATCAAATCATTCTATTTCTGGAACGTCTTGATCGAGGTAAATATTCGGCCGGAGTTTGGAATTTTGGTGTAATTAAATATGGTAATTGGACAATGTTGGACTATAATAATTTTGTTGAATGCTACCGAGCCAGTAAATATCAATGTAGACATTCAATTGGAAGCCGATATGCAGCTTGTCTAGTAAGCGAAATCATTTCTAATGGGAGGGCTCCGCGCGACCGGTCGTAAATAAGGGCGGGAAATTCAAACATGTACTTTTTCTAAAGTAGTCTCAATTTTTCGACGGGCGTATCTCGACCAGGGATGTCCGGAATTCCCGTTTCCCGGTTCCCCTTTCCCGATTCGCAAATTTTTAAAAAATTCCAGTTTTCGTTTTCCGGAATAAATTTTTTCGCGGTCGGTCGGCAATTTACGGAGCCCTGGAGGGGGGGGGGGAATTCAAAGACGTTAAGCTGGTCTATTCTGGTCTGGTTTGAGATTTTGGAAGCCCAGAACAGCTCCGACCAGACCAGACCACATCAGCTCTGAATATTTCTGGAGAAGAATTTCACATTCATACACGAGTGATTTCATTTATATTTCAGTTGTTGAAACCTTTTACGTATCCAGTTCAAAAAATGAATATAAAGTGGCAAAATTCATGTATCTACTTTTTACCAGGGTGGTCTAGTTCTTCGATCAGGTCTGAGCTGGTCTGAAAAAATTGGGCTCAGACCAGACGAGATCAACTTAACATCTGTGGGGAAATTACACCGGCAGTTTGGTTAATCCCAAACAATCGTGATCGCTAATATTGTTTCAGATATATATTCCTTATCACTTGATGGGCATTACTGGTGGTAGCAGATGTATAATCAATATTCATTTCCAATTGAAGGAACAAATCAAAGAGTAAATGTTTCAATAAGTTCAATTAGCCGAATGCGCCTGGTAATATAGTTTGTTTTCTACTTTATCACATTGGATGTGTTTATAAAGAAATTGTCCAATTAACCTTACGCGCCGTGGTTATTGCTCTTGTTTATCATTGATATTTGTAATTAGGATTAAAATTAAGGCGAAAACCTGCAGCCAGGGCCTTGGCCATTGGTATGCAAGTGAATTGCACAAATGCTATTACTAGGTATAGTCTATCTCAAGACCTAGGTTTCCAGTGCGGTTTCACGAGCGGGGCGCAGTCTTATATAAAATGAATGTACTTTTGGAGACAACGCACCACGTCGACCGATTTTACATTCATTTTATATAACAATAGGCCACGCTTGTGATACCGCGCTGGAAACCTAGGTCTTGAGAGAGACTATAGTTTATTTGCTAGCTAATAACTGTGCTAAAAGTTATGAAGTTATTCTACACGGCTCGCCGCGCTCTATGGGGACAGAGCAAATTCAAATGGTGAAAACTTGATGCTCATAGTTTTGAAGTGATACCTCAGTCCTTTAACCCCGCTGTCTCCGTTGGGGAGCTGTGTGAGCCACTGCGCGATCAATTGTAACTCCCCGCGCCATTTACGATCTTATCATCCAGTTGTGAAATATGTTCAATGTTATTGTTATGAAGTTCATATACCAGATAAGGTGAACTGCTCTAATTGGTATGTAACAAACAGTAGCTATATTATTTGTTTAGATTTATATACTGGTTTTCCGACCATCCTCGTTTTTATATGCATTTATTCTTACAATTAGGCATGAACTTTCAAATTCTACTGATGTGGAAGCAATGCATTACTACACGGAGCAACCCACCTGGCCCCGGGCCCACCAACTTGTTCCAGGACCAGGCCCGGGCAGGCCCCTAGGGTGAAAATCAATAAATACATTTTTTTAAATTTTTCTTCAAGAAAACCATCTAGAAAGTATCACTAATCGATATAAGTAGGTAGTGCTGATTTCTAGATGTGGTTTTTGTTTGCTATATACTGTTATTTCGTTCCTCCATTACCATAAACTTCATTGAAATCTATATTGTGATTGCATTTTCACTCACATATTGGGCACGGCCCGGCCCGCTGGAGGGTCTGTAACTACCATTTCCGCCTTTTTTGATAGACATACTAATATTGAACCCTGAACCCCCCCTTCAAACTCCCCAAAAACAAAAATAGACAAAAATAATTTTATTAAATAAATAAGATGCACTAGTTGACTACGATACGTGTACTTTAGTGTGGTACGGTAAAGCTTCATTATTAAGGGGTGTGGTGAGTGTTCGAAACTACCGAAAACTAAATGTTTCAAAAAAGAAACATCCAGCCGACTCACTGCAGTTTCGAATAAAGGCTGTGAGTGAAGATCCTGAGCAGGGTTGAGAGGGCTTATTACAGTGGGGAAGCGGTGTTCCGGAATTTGAATTCGGTAACCGGGTTACTGTAGCCGAATTCTCATTAGAGCACGCTTTCCCATTATTGCTAAAGAAGTGTATTCGACTCTGTAATCAACCCAAGAAATAATCTAAATCCGTAACAAAGGCATACTAGTTTACTGTAAATCTTCACAGAAGATGTAACAAGAATTTTAAAAGTTCTTTCCGAAATCAAATATTTCTAAACTAGGCTAGTATGTTATTGTTGTAGCGGATTTAAAGTAGATATAGTCTATCTCAAGACATAGGTTTCCGCGCGGTATCACGAGCTGGCGAATGCAAATTCGGTCGACGTGGTGCGTTTTCTCTAAAATTACATTCATTTTTTATAGCACGGCGCCCCGCCCGTGATACCGCGCTGGACACCTAGGTCTTGAGATAGACTATAGATAAAGACCCAAATATCATAAGTAGACAAATATATATGTATATGATGAAATAATTACTTCATATGTGTACAGGACCAGTATTGACGATGAAACAGTTAAAAATCACAAAATGCCTTTGCTTAAAACAAATATAATACTTCTCGGTAAAGTGAGTGGGTGGGTAGAGAAAATCAACAATCGCCTAGATAAAATAGAATAAGGTGTATATATTTAGAAGGGGTCACAAATATCATATATTGGTTTAGAAGAAGAATTCTTCTTCTGTTTTAATGAGCATATTAATCAGATACCCTTTGTTGTTGTAAAAGTAAGAAAACCAAATGTTACAATGATGCTCAGCCGGGCCCCGAGCAAGGTCAGGTGGGCTAAAAAGATAGTTCGTTGTCTCTAGCAGAAATGGTTATCGGCCCGGGCCGGCCTGAAGAAGTTTGGAACCCAGGCCCGACCGCGCCGGCCGGATGGTCTCTAGTGGATGGTCTCTAGTGGATGGAAGGTGTTTTCGAAGAGTTACTGATCCGAGATCCGTTAAAGCTTTGATTTGATCAGATGATGATCGATTGAAACATTTCGTTTCAAGAATCATAATCCGTCCTGCTGAACGAGTTTGCTGACGTGTCGTACAGCCTCATCAACATCGTGGAACACCCGGCACTGTCTTCGCTTTGCCATATCCTGAAACATTTAGTTTTAGAAAATATTTTGAAACTTTTGAAAAGAGGGGAAAGTCCCTCTTATTTGATTAGCAGGTCCCCTAACTGTTTTCCCAGCGTTAAAGCATCTATAAAATGAGGAATGCTCTGGTTTCGGTGGTGTCAGGTGACCATGTCGATAAGTGTTAATCTGGTCGTAAATGGTGCAAAATCGGCGAAAACTCGGCATATTTTCGAGATAACACGTCACTTTAGGTCCATAAATGGACCCCCGACGCCAACAACCCTAGGAAGAGAGGCCATGAAAGACTATACTAGATGTACAGGCTCCCAGCAGACAGTGACATTTGAAATAGATAATAGCTCCACGACGAGAGCTAAGTTTTAGGTCAGAGGTGAATATCCGGCCGGCCCGTCCCGGCTCGGGTTTCAAAATTTCCCCGGCCCGGCCCGGTCCGACATGGGTTTTAAAATTTCAGGCCGGGCCTTATCGGTAAGCAGCTAAGGTTTAGGCCAGGATTAGGAGGAAACTCACTTTTAGGTAACAGTAGGCAATCTGATAACAATCGTTCCGCCGACGACGAGATGCACGCTCGTTTTCATCCTCTTGAACTGTTGAGCAGACCTGAAACATTTGAATTTAGGGTTTCATGTAAAATACAATTTGGCACTTTAATATCATAAATTTTCACTTTGTGCAGGGCAGATCTGGCTACCGGCGCGAACTGAGCCGGGCCAAACGGATAACCTCAGGGCGTACAAAAGACTGGAAACCGGCCCGGCCTGAATTTTTGAAAGCCAGGCCGGGCCGGCCGGATAACCACCTCTGGTAGGGGGGGGGGGGGGTAGGTGTTTGGTTCGGAAATTGGGCTCGCCCCGAGCCGGGCCCAATATTACCACTCTTGTTTTAGTGGAATGTTTCCCCACTTACCTCAAGTGTTTCTGCTTCCTTTGGTACACAAACTGTGACTTGCCATGTTGAATGTCCCAACATGTAGGCTATTTCTACCATACCAGATAGAAATGTTTTAGTCGACGGAATGTGGTACAAGAAGTATTTGTAGCTGTTCTGCCACGTCTTCATACAATTCATTCGGATGTCCGGAATAAGACCCGGTGTGGCTAGGCCCTTCGAGTATTGAACGTTCATTCCACTAAAAGGAGATAATAAAATTCTAATTGGCTGAATTTTTTGTTGAGTTATTTGGTAAACATTGAAACATTTACGATTGCATTTTCTGAATGCAATCTATAGTTAGACTCAAAAGTAATAAGGTCGTGTTAATAAGCAGAAGTGTTGCAATATTTTATCTGAGTAAGGCAGAGCGAAAGCAAGTTTGCAATCTGCTGATACCGCGCGCGTAGAATGCAAGCAGGCGCAGCAAACTTTTGTTGAATGTAACAAAGTGAACTAGAAAAAACCATTGAGATTTTCTTTTTTGAGAGTAAATATACATTATTTTTACCATGGAGAATGAAAAAGTGTTATTGAAATTTATAACTTAAGTTAAATCTTAAAGATTACTGAAACTTTTACTATTTGGCTAAATAACTCACTCCATTTGTGGGGTTGCTCTCGTTGTGACCCAGTCCGTTTCTTCCAAACAGCTGCAGACTAGTTCAACGCAGTTGGTGGTCTGAAACATAGATTTAGAATAAGTAAATTAAAATATAGTAATCGATTTTTAGTTTTGTTTAATATGTTAAAAGTTTCAAACTAGATAAAAGCCCCTTACCTCTACTGGTTTCAGTGGAATCCTAAGTCCATTTAACGGTCTTCTGAACTGTTCTGGCAATATGAAAGAGGACGAACCGTCTTCAACCACAAGGTCTTCGCAGAATCTGAAACATTCAAGTTTACTAGGTTAGTGATTTCACTTCTGAGTAATATGTTGTAATTCATTTTTGGGTTTAGGAAAACGCAAAATTTGGCCCGACACGTTTACCAATTTTCAAACGTCCGTAGCTCGGCCCTACGGGGTCCGTTGCAAAATTGAAAAACGGGTTTCAAAATCTTAAATGTCCCCTATAGCCGTAGCATAGCGTCGTTGCGATTGGTGGAGATGGCTTCGCGACCTTCCCTTGTAAGTCTGTTTGTTTTTTCCAAACTCAAGTCTTTCAAGATCATCAAATTTACCAACCTCTTAGCCTTAGCAGACATGTTCTTCTTTCCCTGTGGGTAAAGTGGTGTTGTGACCGTTGACATACGAGGGCTTGGGATGGCAGCGGTTCGGTGATTCGGGATGAACGTGGAATCGTGGATACATCGGGGACGAGTAGCTCTGAAAAATTTGAAATAACTGTACAATTTGACTATCAAAAATTTAGTTTCCGCAAAAGAGAGTTGGTTAAGAAACTTACCGATATCGTTGCCACCGTCCAATAGTAACAATAACAATAAGATTGATCATCAGCAGTGGGAGCACCAATAAATAGATGGGCACTGTTGGAAGCAAGATGTTACAGGCGATCAGGATGATCTAAAAATGGCATAGTTAAGAGTTTCTAAAACACTTGCGGGTGCCTAGTGGTTAGAGCAGCGGTCTCTGAATCCGTGAGGATCTGAGGCTGTGGGTTCGACTCCCCGCAGCTGCAGAAGGCTTGGGAAACCAACAGCTTGTTTATCCCATGTTTCGTGCCCCCGACGACTGAATGTTAGAAAGGAGCCGTCTCTGTTCGGAAGATTCCGGAATTAATGGCCGAAACCCTGCGCCGAAGAACTCTACAGTTATTGTGTGATGTGTGCGATTACAGGAAATAAATTACTTTGACTTTAACTTTAAAAACATTTGGATTCTGCTAAACTGACCGCATCGACTAGTCCGGCTACTCCGGCCTTGGAGGCGCACTCCTTCAACTTTTTCACCACTCCTCGGGCCTTTTCGTTGGTGGCTCGGGCGCAAAGTCGCGTCCTCAGTGATATGTAGGCAACTCTTTGATATGGTACTTTCATAACTTCCTTCCAGCTTTTGGAACCGATTATTTCTTCCTCGATGTAGGCGAGGGCGTCCTGAAATGGGTTGGTGTAAAACTTGGTAAAGTAAATGTTTCGCAAATTTGTTTCAACTGGCTGAATATTTTTTATCAATATTTGTTTGCTGATGGTAGTTTAATTTGCTAAATAACCAAATCTCAATAGAAGTAAGGCCAGATATACAATAACAATTTAAAAAGTAAATATTTCAGGACTGTTTATAAAAATAAAAGTACGAATACAACAATTCGTTCTAATCCTACTCCTTGTAAATTAGAATTTTGCTCCAATAGGAATTTTGCTCCCGGAAGTCAATTTTGGAGAATATTTTGGGCCCGGCCCGTTGAGAGGTCTGGTTTGTATACGAACCTGTATACTATGTAACATTGGTACTTTATGGGCATCAAGTATCCTATCCAATAGCTGACAAGTCCTGTTTCTATCCGGTAGATCTGTTGGATGTGCCTTCTCTTTCCATTCTGTCTTCCCCAGGAACACCACCACCAGTTTCGGTGACTTCCTCGCCGCAAAGTAGGCAATCTCCAGAAATGACGTGGCATTCACCGTGGCCGGATCGATCACGAACAGAAATAACGACGAGTTCTGAAATGTTTCAGAGTTATTTTTGGGTGTTTGCGCGGTTTCCCGAGATCCCTTTCGTTGCTTAATGTAACGATATTAATCTTTCGAGGTGAGTATAATATGGTGGGACTGAGATATTGGTTTTTAGGCCGGGTACGTCACTAGCTAAAGACGCACTCCCCTTTTAAGTTTGACTTTTCTCAGCGCGCCCCAGCAGGACCTCCAGGTTAAATTATTCAGGCGGCAGAGAATTACGTGACAACACGTCGATCGACTTGAAGAATTATATTTAGCTATAGAACGTAATCGAGAATACTAATCTTGTTTTGAAACATTTACTTTATGATGTTTTGTGTTTTATTATTTGATGATTGTATTTTGTGCCAGACAGTATTGTCATTTGAAAACGGGTGGGCGAGATAATAGTTGGGTAAGTTCGAAATAATGCAAAAGTAGAAAACAAATCCTGTCTGGTGGTTTTTGCCGGTTCGGGGTGATGTCACCCTCATCCCTTTCGAGCTACTCTCTTGGCTAGGCTCCGAATGATGAGGAATCAATTAAAAATTCTAAAGCGGAAAGTGGGTGTCGCTGCTGAAGAAAGAAGCGGGCCTGCCGAAGCTTTTGAATAATAGAAGAGTAAGCAACGAAAATATCACAGCGATGATGCGATTTAAGAGGTTGTGAATAGCAAATCTGTTCAAAGCAACGCCGTTGAGAGAGCTACGGTGGAATGAAAGCCTCATTTTGGTATTTGAATACTGACTTGGAAAAGTGGAAAATATGTTAGAAAGACCTAATTTGCAAAATGCACTAGTGTGATACTTAATAGCGATGTACTGGCCAAAAATTGTCTGAATCTTTGTCACAGAGCTGGCTTCCAGTATTCATAAACTTTTGAAACATTTACTTCCCCATATTGATATCGTTTAACGAGTGGTAGCTGTAAGCCACCCTCAAATCCACATTCGTAACATTCGTTCTATCCCCCCAACTAAGCGCCTAAAAATGCCTCCAGAGCCCCTGCAGTAATGCGAATAAGCTAGAAAACAGCACTACTCCAATAGGGGGAGGCACTGAAGCCGCCTACGTGGCAGAGTCCAGCTAAAAGAAGAGCACATATATAGACAAAAACAGGATAGCTATGATGATGAAAATGATGATATATGGATAATATCATCATTTTAAAGGCTTCCGATAGCTAGTATTAATAATAGGATACGAGATTACACTAGAGCCCAGTAGATAAACTTATGATGCGCATCTCTTTCTGAGATGCGGGATAAGTAGAAGTACTGTTTTTAAGCCTTTATAAGGAATTATCAGAGCTAGGCAGGTCTGGTTATCCGGTCCGACCAGGCCTGAAATTTTGAAGGTCAGGCCGGGTCAGGCAGGCCCGATAACCAGCTCTGGAGTTAGGAATATATAAAAATATCAAATTTTAAAACTTTTAAAACTTTTAATAAATTAAAGCATATGCGAGAATACTACAGCCAGGTGTGTTGCAGCAAAGTTATGATGAGCATAAATTTAGAGATCAACAAAATAATGCTTCTTAAATTAGTTATCATAAGGGATATGGCTATGAGATTATTTTGGATTCAGGAGCAAGTTCACTAATATGACCCGTTCCCCCGAGCTGATCAGCAAATTTGAAACTTTTAGTTTTGCAAAATATTTGATCCTTTCCCGCTTAGGGTTCCGGTGTACTATTGTTTTCTTCCAAGGGCAGCAGACTTAAAGTGCGAGATATGAGCAAACTGCAGTCAGCTAGACAGACAGTACTGTTTGACCTATTCGGTCTTTACTTATTACTGTAGCCCATGTGACCCCATCGTGGCGGGACCCTTGGTGACGAGGGGTTTTTTGTTTGTCATTTCTCTATTTTCCCACGGTTTTATCCTTTTCTGACACTGGTGGGGGGGGGGGCACCCTAGTTAGTCGAGAGTGACGTCATTTCTAATCATTTACACGCGGCGTTCCCCCTCGCCGGCCGGCGCAGCAGCATTTCTATTACATTTCTCATTCTAGCCTAATTATACTAAATTACTTATTTATAAGGTGAATATTGTGATATTTCAGAGAAAAGGCCACCCTAGAAGCGCGAGCAAACGAATTATAAGCCAATTCCGCACGGAGAACTTGGATAAGGAAAGTTGAAGGTGAGAACGGTTTTCGAGGAAAGCAAATGTTGCAAAAAGGCGTTTGTACGGATGTTTCCTGCGATTTCTTATATTTTTCCTTTTCTGAATGATTCCTGTGGACCTGTCCCCCCCCCCCCCAGTGTCAGAAAAGG
>JAQGAV010003188.1:0-13086 GCA_034691345.1 Phasmarhabditis papillosa | reverse complement strand
GAATGCTCAAGTTCTCCATTTTGTTTTAGTTTTATCAAATGTTTCAAATATTCTAAGTTTGAAACTGAACGTAGGATCTTTATTTGTCCATTATTTATTTATTCAATCTGCCGTCCATTGTACTGGTATTGCTCTCTGTATAAAACAATAAATTATATTTAAATTAACAAATTGTTTAACCGCACATAAATATAATATTAAGCTAAAGTATGAAGGACATGTCCAAATCATTGTAATTTACCAGACTGGTAGGCTATTATGCTTTTTTGAAACATTTACTTACTTCGTTACACAACGGCATCCAAAAAAGGTGTATATTCAAGAATCCAGGAGAAGGCCGTCCCGTTCCTCTTATAGGCTTAATATGTGGGCAATATATTCGAACGTTCACCGGAAGGTTGCTTTCAGCAGAAAAACTATTGTACAAACGCAAAAATACAATGTGACCTGCTTAGCATGGGTTATCTAAAGTAGTTTCAGATCCCTATATAGTCGGCGGACAAACGATATGCAAGTTAACGGTCTGAGTGCTCATTTTAAAACGCGCAAAATAGTAATATTCACTAATATATATTTTGGTTTCAGAGAAGTAAGTTAGATGTGATGTTGTCTATTGCATTATTGACTAGTCCGCGCTTTCGGGCGCCATTACTCGGCCGCGATCCAATAAAATTTGCAGTTCGTACCGTATACTCGCGCATAAGCCTTGGGCGCCAACTGCAATAAGAACATCTATAATTTTAACATTAATGCCCATATCTACTGGGTTGCAATTCATGCTGGAGCAACTAGTTTATGGCTGGGGCGTTGAATGTTCAAACGGTACTAATAGTACTAATAGTTTACTAATATTTATCTGAATCTTGATCAATTGCTTTCTTTGAATAACTTACTGATTTCCCAAAGAACAGCATTAGTTTATATATTTTATTTATTGTTGTACATCCTGATGTTGCATCATCTGATGAAAACGTTTGTTACTAGAATAAATAATCAGAAGAATGAATACACCTCAAAAACACTACATTACTAAATGTGCTAACCTCTTCTGGGCAACTTCTTGCTTTTAGCCTATTTCAACTTTGTTCGCATCTTATAAATGACGTAGATAATAATATTTTGCTCGCTTATCTAAATTTGCAGGTGTGCAGTCTGTTGGCTACTGCCTATCACTAGATAGTATGAAAACAGGAGAGCCAGCCAGACATTCGATTTTTGCAGCTATTCTTAACGTCATTGTTGTGCGAGATGACTCATTAAAACATGTTCATACGTTTTAATATCAGGGACGTCGCAAGATCAATGTTCAGCGATGAATTAGCCTCCAGACTACTGCTCAGAAAAAGTGTCGCACAAAATTTTGTTTTAACAGTGGTGGCTCAATGGTGAGAACATTTCCGCCATAAGATAGAGGTCAGTGGTTCGAATCCCCCCGAAAAAAGAATTCTTGCAAATTTGTTCTGATTCTCCGCCTTCACTCCCTGGGTGCTGTGTACTGAAGTCCCGCTTCCTATAGGAAATAGTTTTAACATTGCGACGCAAACATATGCTGGTAAGATAAGGCTTTCCCGTAAAAAAATACGTAATTTAATTGGCGCAACCAAATAGCAAATAAAATCCAAAAGTTCATTTTGTTTCTAATGCTACATTCAAAACTAGCTTGCAAATTCTAGAATTGTTCGGCTCAAGTGGTTAAAGAAGAAAGATGTTAAAAGTATTGCTACAGAGTTGTTGAGTACTGCTTGTACCTTTTTCGTACGGTAAAGGAACACGTCTTTAAAGAATAAATATCATTTAATAGAGTGTTCCAAGTAGATCGATTGACGAAAATAAACAATATGAAAATGACCAAACTTTCATTGCTTATCAATTACCGCTCCACAGCGTTATTTGAAGAGACCAATACTAAATTTGGTGAGTCTGAGAAATGTTGCTAATACAGTGGTGGGATTGGAGAATAAAACAAAATGAGCTAAGTGAACTGTATTGTTTTAAGCATAATCACGAATGAAAACAGTTTGAAAAAATGCAAAGGTGATCGAAGCTTGCCATCTCTGCACCTTCTAGACTGAATATCTCGTGTTATAGACGAGAAAGCAATAACAAGGTTGCGGAATTCAGAAACTAACTTCGTCGTGAAGAAACTTTGTTCCAAAGTTCCTATTCTGAAGAATTAGTTTAGATAATTCTGCCCTATCCGCATGAAACATTTTGTTTGTTTTTCAAAAATTGACAAGCGGAGGAGATTGCCCCCCCCCCCCTTGGGCAAGCGATAATGAGCAGTAGCCCACGTTTTAATAACAGTGACGTCGCAAAATCAATGTTCAGCGATGAACTAGCCTTCAGCTACTGCTCAGAAAAGGTGTCCAATAAAATTTTATTTTAACATTAATAAAATAGCATTAAAAAAGAATAGCGTTGTAGCACTCCATAGTCTAGAATAGTCTAGAATAGTATAGAATAGTATAGAATAGTATAGAATAGCATAGAATAGTCTTCAGGTGCACGAAATGTGGGATAAATAAGCTTCTGGTGTCCCAAGCCTTCTGCAGCTACGGGGAGTCGAACCCACATCCTCAGATCCTACGGATTCAGAGACTGCTGCTCTGATCACAAGGCTAAATCACACATACAAATACACGTGAAAAAATCGTGCATCTGTTTTGTGCAAAATCATTTAGTACGACATTGTTTTCAATAGTAAGAATCAAATCAAGTCCAATAAATCATTATTGTAATCCTGATACATGGAATATAGTTCGGATTTTGTTTCTTCTAAACGATAAAGTTAAGAGTAGTTGGGTGACGTAGTGCAGTTGTCTTCTGGCGTCAGATGAGGTACCGGCCGGGCTCGATATGCCACTGCGTTATTTGAGCAGCCTATGTGATATTCTCCGCTGTCAGTCTAGGCAGGCTTCAGGATACCAAAATTGAGAAGAAGTAAATGTTTTATAGGGTTTGATGAAGGTTTTGGCAAACAATGAGACGGCCGGCCCCGCCTCCTGAAAATGTGGGCCTGGCCTGCCTTTAAAATACGCAGCCCTGCCTATGCATTTTTCAAAATACTATTTTCATTTTATTATTTAGAGCTCCGTTTCATTTAAATATACATTTTTACATTTTTTGGCCGTCGTCTGGTAGGCGATTTTCAGAGCCCTGTGATAGAATTCCAACAATTATGTGGTGTCGAAAAAGTGGGAGTCGAATTGACTTTCAATTGATCTTCAGTTAAAAATAAACGTTGCAACATTTAATTCTGTCTGAAAAGACGGAAAGCCGTACAAATTTTGCACTACGAGATTTGCGCAGGATCACTTGACTATGGAATGCCCGAACGGTTCACAATTATGTTTTATTCTGGTGCGCGAAGCGAAACATTATTAGTTGTTATAAATATTTGATCAGAACTGTTTACCCGGCACAGCCTGTAATTTGAGGTCAGGCCGGGCCGGTCCGACCGGATAACCCGCCCTGTCTGTGATTGAACCTCGACAGCCAAGGTGTATAAGTTAGCATTTAGTTTATCAGAAACACTTCAGCTTATAAACCTGAAGCAGCCAAACTGATACCGGATCAGCTAGGAACAGTTATCTAAAACTTTCAAACGGTAGTTGCTTTCAACAGATAGACTGTACTATCTGCGCTTAAAACAATTTAACGAGTTAAGAAGGTGACTTCTACTGTTGCTGCTCCGAACATTACATTTATATATTCTATCTCAAGACCTAGTTCTCCTGCGCGGTATCACGAGCGGGGCGCAGTGTTATAAAAAATGAATGTAAACTCGGTTGATATGGTGCGTTTTCTCTAAAACTACATTCATTCTTCATAACACAGCGCCCCGCTTGTGATACCGCGCTGGAAACATAGTTCTTAAAATGGGTTATTTAAGAGATGAGGTGGAAAACATTTTACACAACTTATGCTTCATATGATTTCCGCGCCAGATTTGTCCGGGTGGTATTTCACGTGTTGGCCAGCACCGATCTCAACTTTGAACTTATGACCAGCTCGATGCCCTGCAACACCTTATAATCGTCAACAGAGAACCCATTTTACAGGCAATCTTTTATTTGCAGATTGGATAGAGAAAATATATGGCTCTTATTTTGTTAGTAGTTGAAATATGAAAAAATGATACTAGTTGTATTCTTTAGTAGAGGATTATGAAGAGGGGTTAATCATTTAGTAGCAAAATCCGCCCCTTATATTGGGTCGGTAACAGGTATTAACAAGATATCACATTCCTCTACTTGGTTTTTCTGGGAACTAGTGGGTTAGGAAATTCCATAACTCCTACCACAACTCTACTACATACTGCAATACAGGTTTTAATTAGGAGGGGTGTCGAAGGCTTATAATTATTTGCAAAATCTTCCACAGTTGCTCACAGCTCCAGCAAATGAATTGTTTGTACAGTTTCCCACAGGATAGTTTAAACCAAACGGTTAATCATTGAATATATGAGCGGATTCTTTCATATCCGGAAAGAAGAGCTGGACTTGATAGAACTGGGTTATCGCATTTGACGAATCTGTTGTAGCAATGAATATACTCATAATTTTGATTTCCTAACGATTCTGGTGTTATTTGTACAAACCTGCTAATATTAACAAAAGAATGTGACCACCGATTTCAAAATGATTGAAACAATTACTTTTGGGGAATTTCGTATATTTTTGTTATCTCCCAAATCTGGCTTTTCATTGTATACCTTAGGCATTTTTAGTGTATTCAGTGATTATATTTCAGATTAGAATAAAACCATTTTACCACATTTGTAATGTTAGTATCTCTTTATTGCTGATGACAACAAAACTTGAAAGAGTTTGCAATCATTGTCAGTTCTGAAAAACAACTCACTCTAACAAACTAAGCAGATGTTAGTGATCTTACATTATGATAGAATTATAAAAATTCAAACTTTTCTGTGGTCATCGTAATTTAGAAGATTCTTGCGCTTACGGCTCGTGCCAACAAATAGCACTAAAAACTAACTTTTTGAAGAATACCCGTTGAAAACTGTAAGTTAGACTACCCAGCCAGCCTTTTTCCAGTTCTGTCCGTGCTTTGATAATATCGGACATACCGTGCCGGTCCCCTCAACTCTAAACTGTAAAAAGGTAAACTAATCAATTGGGTCTCACAATTCGTTGTGCATGTGGCTCTAAGTGCCGTAGGAAAAGTTAATATTGACACAAATCTACTTGGTGGAGCAATTACGCTTCCTTGAAACATTTACTTTCTTCCAATAAATCGTCAGCCTTGCTGGGAGGTATGTTATTTCAAAAGTAATTTGTTTCCTGTAATCGCACATATCACACAATAACAGTAGATTTCTTCGGCGCAGGGTGTCGGCCATTCATTCCGGAATCTTCTGAGCAGAGACGGCTCCTTTCTAACCTTCAATCTTCGGGTGCATGAAACATGGGATAAATAAGCTGTTGGTTTCCCAAGCCTTTTGCAGCTACGGGGAGTCGAACCCACAGCCTCAAATCCTCGAGAATTCAGAGACCGCTGCTCCAACCACTAGCCAAAAGCACCCGCTATGTAAACCGGGAGTTAAGGTACATGTATAACTGATGCACTCTGTCCACAACAGCACAAAGCGCAACAGAAAACAGCTCGTTAAAATTCTCATTAGATTTAAATGAATTGTTTAAATTTGGAGATTCCCTTTTGCTCTATTTATAAACACTTTCGATCTAATGGGCTATGTGTATGACTTATTGAACGCCGCATTCTAATTTCCACTTCAGAATCATTGCAACATTTACTTTTCAAACATAATTCAGAACAGAAATACTCTATCTAAATTAATCGTATTCTTCCCGAATAATTTATATACCGCACTCCATTTATAGGAAAAAGTTACCACACAAAGTGTAACTCTCAAACTTTTAAAATTCCCTATGAAAATAAATTTTGATTTGCGTTGAACCATTTTTTAGCTCTAAAGCAGATTACTTCAATTATCGGGAGTTGGCTGGGTTGGTAAAAGTCCCGCCCGACAAGGGGGACAGTTTGCAACGAAGTAAAGGGAGGGGAGTTAAAATAGTGGAAAGTTTTCGGTACAGGTAGGTTTCCCTAAGTTGCAAACTGTCTTCTTTCCCCCATATCAATATCAATAAATTTATGCACACTGTCATTAGAGTGGGCATTTGCTACGGCTTTTGTAAAATATAACAGTAAAACTGATTTTGAAAACTTAACCAATTACTAAGTTTTCTGTAATTCCTTCAAAAAAACCATTGCAACACTTACTTTTCAAGTATCTCTACAATTACAGTATAACAGCCAGAGCTGGTTAGCGGCCCGGCACGGCCCTGCCTGAAATTTTGAAAACCAGGCCGGGCCGGCCGGATAACCACCTCTGACAACAGCTATTTATACTAAATGTTTATTCTAAAAGCCGTATTGTAGTAAATAATCTGACTGATAGTCGGTGAACTGATTTGGAGAAAACGCCAGGGCTGCGCGGATCTAGATTCTTCTTCGGATTCATGTTAAACTTCCTTATTTATTGAATAGATCCAGATTGGGAGAAACTGGAGGGTATTCACAGGTCTGCAAGTACTAATTTTCCATCTTCCCGGCTCGCTCAAACTCCCCTTGGCCACCTCAGATCTTCTCGGCCTCCAAACACTTGTTGAACTTCCTCCAAATTCTGAGATAATTGCATATCGAATACTTGCAGTAATACATCTTAGCAAACTTATTGATACTATTAACAAAAAAATGTAAGCAACAATTTCAATATGATTGAAACAAATACTTTTTGAGAATTTCGTATTTTGTTGTATAATCTCCCAAATCTGACGTTTTCATTGTGGAACTTAGGCATTTTATCCTTTTGTATTAAGTGATTATATTTCAGCGTATAATACTAGTAAAATAAGACCTTCTTACCATATTTGTAATGTTAGTATTTCTTAATGGTTTATGACAACAATACTTCAAAGAGGATCCAATAATTTTCCGACGCTAATTGATACTCGATTAGAGTTTGAAATAATCTTCAGTTCAACATGAAAGTTGCAACATTTACTTCTGTCTATAATGAAAATGAAAATCTATAAATCCCAGCTTAATTATGAATATTTGAAAGAGGGGTGTTCACTGGCGACCAGTGGTGGGTCGGCCGGCCCGGGCCGACAGCCAAAATTTTCTCGGACCGCTTCGAAAAAAAAATTGAAAAAGTTGATATGTTTTAATTAATACATCTAATGTTATTTTCTTGAATAGTTCGACCACCCAAGTAGTGGAAAACATGTCAGTTGAAAACCATTCATGGTATTTATTTCCAAGTGGCCCTGTCCGTGCCGACCTATAACAACCCCCCCCCCTGGCAACCTCAGATCTTCTCGTACCAAAAACTCGTTGAACTATATCGAATTCGGAGAGTTACTTCTCAAATTTCTAAAGTAACAAATATTAGTGAATGTTAATCACTTACAGATGAAATAAAGTACAATAAATGCCTAGATAAAAATTTAGTCTATTAAATTACGTTACAGGACCTAACATATCTTGTAAAAGGAACTATAACTTCAGTATCAATAGGATTAACCGAAAAGTATTTGCCATTTGTTATTAACAGCAACGATCTCAGATGAAATTGGCGTTTTTTAACCAAAATAAGACATTTTCTTCAAGAATATAAGATTTTGAAGTTTCGACAGCCGTGTTATTACATATTTTAGATGTATCAAAAACATGTAATATATTGCTAAGAAGAGTATTTATTTGTCTCAATGCAATATAAAATGTTTGTGTGGTCAAGATGGTTTATAATCAATAATATTCAATCGTCTGAAGTATCATCTGACTGAGTCACCCCAACATTTCCTGTAAAGAGGCGCCACGAATCATTTATTTTACCGGAACTCGTACTCGCCTAACAGGAATGTAGGGATGGGACAAGGCCGCCCCGTTTCTCAAAAAAAATTTTTGAGGATATTCGTTCAAAAAAGTTATTTTTCAGTGCTATTTTTCGGCATTAACCATAAATAGTGCAATACTCTTTACCTATTGATGTTTTTGGATACTCTTTATCAGAATATTCACCTAAATCACTCAATTTTTTTCACAAAAATTGCACAAAAATTGTAATGTGCGGGCCGGCTCGATTTCCCAAAAAGTCGGCCCGGCCGGACCGTGAAATTCCTAGCCCTGCAGGAATGTTAACGTGCACGATCACTACCAAACCGTACAGTACAAAAATGATTTTAAAAACTGTTGTCAACTTTTCTCTTGCCCTTAACTTTTGCAATCAGCAACTCAACAGTAGGAAATATACCTGAAAAAAATCATTGTAATACATTTGTATTATACTTGTACTCAGAAATGAAAAATAGATTATTCAATTATAAAATGCAGTAAATGAACTAAAAACAATGTAAAACAAATGTTTATACAGGGAAATGGAAATGTTTCAAACATATTCAGAATTCATTTTATTCCATAATATCGTCTGGTAAGTCTGATATCACAAAATGGCATAAGGCTGTCTCGACAACGGGGTTTTCCTTAATCAAACGAAGCATTCCGGTGTCTGGAACACGAAGAAGTCAGGATTTTCGTTATTCTATTTCCGGGATTGCAATCCTGAACCACCCGGCTCCTGTGGCCGTAGTGTAGAAACGATCGTGTGGGTGCCCGGGCAGTACATCGTTGCCCGGGCAGCCAAGAACTGCCCGTGCACCCATACGGGCGTTGTAATACTACGGCCACTGGTCACTCGATTTCAGCAACATTTGTCTAGCTAGGGAACCGAACTCTACTTTGGTCGAGTTTCGATTGGTCACCTTATGCTGAAAAGGTTCCTAGTGTGCAGAATTCTGCAGTCTTCGAGCTTTCATTGAATGTATTCGTGTATTACTTGTTATTCTCGCCTACCGAGCAAATATGTTTGTTTGTTGATATAGAGCCTAATTATTGGTTAAAACATCATTCCTACATTGTGCGGTTTCGTTGTTCTTATTCGTTCTATTCCAATAAGTGCGCTCCTTATGGTTTAGTACAACTAGTAATAGTTTTCAAGTACAGTGTGTTAAGTACTGTTGAAACTTTTATCTCGTAGATTCGACGTCACTTTTCTTATTCTATCTAAAGTTTCGGTACGACGCCATCCGTAAAACCTTGTTTTATGTTTTTAATGTCTTATTAGAATGAGTTGCTGAAAACATACAACACTACGAATACATTTCAAATAAAGTCCATAACAAAAAGAAGACTGCAGTGCGCGGAGTTGTTTAAAGTTTCAAAAATCGCTCGTTATATTGCCTTATTAAACTTCCATTATATGGTTCGATGAGCAATTTGTATTTGTTGTCAGAAAAATATTGTTGTATTAGTTTTATTTTGTATCATGTATAGAAAAAGACAAATACGCAATTGCGGAAGCCTATGTATACCACCGCGCTCTGAGGTCATTTGTTTGTTATAGACTATACTACTCAGTAGTAACTTGATATACATAAAATGTACAAAATAATTTCATTTTTTATTTTCAGTTATATAAAGGGATTAAGAATAATTACATTCTTCTCTCCAATGCCTTCAAATCAATCATTGCAACATTTACTTCTAAAATTAAGACTTGCGTACACAAGTACAATCTTTTCCATGTTTTCATCTCTAACAGTACCTAGAAAAAGAAATTAGAGAACCAAAATTAAACTTTAAAAAAACGTTCATCTATTTCAAAAAATAGTTAATAATGGAATTGTTAATAAACTGTTTTGTATCCCATTAACTTTTGACACTTAAACAAGGCTTGGCAGGGAAACTAATTAGTATGGGGAGTCACAATGGTTCAATAACTACAGACCTCTTAGAGCCGGACCGGGCCTAAGGGTCCCCTCTTACAAATTTTGTATTTTTTTAATAACTAAAACTAACTAGCGCGGTGCCCCAGTGATTAGAAGTTGTACATCAATACACTAGAGATCAAATGTTTAACTCTCGCCGAATTTAGAATCTTCCGCACCCTATGGGCTTTCCAGTGAAGTTCCCCCTTCCTAACAGCCCTTCGACCTCGCTCAAAAATACTAAAATCTCGTGTTTCGTATACTTTGTATAAATTTATTTCGTATTCAAATAAAGTGAAATGCCATTAATAACCCTTTTCTATTTCCTTCAAATAAATGTTTGTAACATTTATTCTTCGACTTAATTCACAATTTGAGTACAAGCGCGACAACAAAATTTCGTATATTTGTCGAGTAACTCTGGCGCTTCTACAAAAGATTTCACTGCTTTTGAGAAATCTTCCACCAAAGTTTGAACTTCAGTGGCTGTATCATAGAAACGACCGGGTGGGTGCCCGGGCGGTTTTTAGCTTCGCGAGCAGTTGTGGATTGTTGCCCGAGCAGACTAAAAACTGCAGGCTCCTTTCTAACATTCAATCTTCGTGTGCACGAAACATTGGACAAATAAGCTGCTGGTTTCTCAAGCCTTCTGCAGCTACGGGCAGCCGAGCCCTCAGTCTCGAATCCTCACGGATTCAGATACTACGGCCACAGTACTTTTCAATCATTTGAAATAATAACAGTTTTACATCTCGTTCCCCGGAGACCTCACGTCATTATTGAAATAATTCATGGTATAACCAAGGGTGGGCAAACGTTACGGTGCGGTAACCGGTATTCCGTTTTGCCTTTCTTTTTTCAAAAAACTTAACGAATGCTCACCCTTCTATGAGCTAACCGCTTTAAATATATTTTTCGTTTTTTGAATTTGGGTTTGGGACCATACAATTTGGGGCGGCCTATTCGCACCCCGTGATAGCATCCCATTTTTTGCTACAATGATAGGTGGGTGATCTTCGAGCATCTCTGACGCCGCGTTCCGGCCAAAGGTTTCTGGCTAATAATAAGATGTCACTTTACTTATTCTATCTAAAATTTCGGTACGACGTCATCCAGAAAAGCTTGTGTTAGGTTTATAAAGTCTTATTAGAATGAGTTGCTGAAAAGATACAACACTTAGAATACATTTCAAATACTATTAAATAGTAACTTGAAATACATAAAAAGTAAAAACTCATTTCATTTTTTTATTGTCAGGTTTATAAGACAGATGACAGTACAGAAAAATTACATTCTTCTCTCCAATTCCTTCAAACCAATCACTGCAACATTTACTTTTAAAATTAATACCTGCGTACACAACTACAATCTTTTGCATCTTTTTCATCTATAAAATAACCTAGAAAAAGAAATATGAAATCTAACATTAAACTTTGAGTAAAACGTTCATCTATTTCAAAAAATAGTTAATAATGGAATTGTTATAAACTGTTGTGTAGTCCATTAACAGATGACACTTAAACATGGCTTGGTCGGTTAACTAATTAGTTTGGGGCTTTGCAGTCACAATAGTTCAATAACTTTAGTTCATCTCAAGACTTCATCTCCCAGGTTTTCTATCTAAAATTTCGGTACGACGTCATCCACTTTTGAAGAAACTTTTGAAGAAAAAGGTACACGTACTTTTGAAGAAAACGTACCACGTCGTCGATAACTTTTCGGGCCGACCCATTCGCATGCCGAGCTCGCATCGCTTATTTTGATACTTCTTTGGTTTCTGGTCTTCGAGCATCTCTCACGCTGCGTTCCGGCTATGGCTAACAACAAGATCTAAATTGATGGTTTCAGCAAAACAAATTAAAGTGTTATTCAGAATACATATTATTTTAAATTCTAAATGTATTGACGCGATTTTTTAAACCTTAAACAACACGGCTCACTGCAGTCTTCTTTTTGTTATGGACTATATCTCCCTACTATGAATCCGGTCAAGCCTCGTCTAGTAGGTCGGAACTCTATTTTTCAAGCTATACGTGAATTGAGCGCCAGAATTTTCCGCACCTGTAAATTTAAAGCAAGCAAATTGGGGTGAATTGTTGCTTCATTCAAGTTTTTGTTGCTCTAGAACTATATTACGTGGGTACAGTCAGATATTAGAGTTTTTCCCCAATACTCGATCCACTCATTTTGTTGACATGATATTATAGTCAGCGCCAAGAGTAATGATGGAGTGTTGCTTGCGTATTTTTTACATATTACCGACAATCAAAATGCTGGCGCTTTCTTTATAAGGGTTTTCCAGCTATTCTCAAGAAATAGCAACTCTTATTCATATAATTACACTAACAAATACACGATTTTATTTAACCTTACACTACGATGTGAAATTTAGTTGGTCGGTGTGCTGAGTCACTTGTTAGTGGCCTCTGACCCGTATATTACTAATACGTTGACTTTTTTAGTGTTCACTATAGTTAATAAAGTGGAGAAGACAAGTTCTTATTCATAAATGAACTAACAAATTCTTCACTACAAAACTGAAAAACATCCAATTCTTCTTCATTCATCCGTATAACAAAATGCCTTTCATTGAACTGAAAAAACTTTAATCACAGAGTTAAAAATAAATTTGGGGCAAAAACAGAAATAAAATGCCTGCTCTAATCAACAAGTTGCTCATGCGACCATCTATTAGAAAAATAGCTTCATTAGAAGGCTATTTATAAATATACGCATGAAGAAGATTTGCAAATTCAATAGAATACTGTAGTTTTTGAAAATTTCTAATTGTATATGTTGCTTGACTAAACAGTATATAGTCTATCTCAAGACCTAGTTTTCCAGCGCGGTATCACGAGCGGGGCGCGTTGTTATAAAAATGAATGTAAAATGGGTGGACGTGGTGCGTTTTCTCCCAAAGTACATTCATTTTTTTATAACACTGCGCCCCGCTCGTGAAACCGAGCTGGAAACCTAGGTCTTGAGATAGACTATACATATATGTTACAATGCTCGTAGCTGTGTTCTCTTTCTCTGTTCTCAAATTCTTATTCTCAAATTTCTTATTCTCTTTTTTATTCTCAAATTTGATTTGAGAATTTATTTGAAAAATTTGAGAATTTATTCTCAAATTCTCAAATTTTCAGCCCTGTTTTCATATTTTCGGCCCCGGCCCGGCCTGTGAAATTCCCAGCCCTGGTAAAAATAAGTTTGGAGACTAGATTATATGAATCGAATTTCATTGTATTAAACGCAGCTGGCACAAGATACTCTC
>JAQGAV010003187.1:0-13086 GCA_034691345.1 Phasmarhabditis papillosa | reverse complement strand
AATGAGAAATAAAGAGGAATGAGAGAAATAAAGAGGAATGAGAAATAAAGAGGAATGAGAGAAATAAAGAGGAATGAGAAATAAAGAGGAATGAGAGAAATAAAGAGGAATGACATAAAACATAAGAAATATTTTCAATTTTCTTTATTACAACGAGGCTTTGTTAACCTTTAAAACATGAGAAAATATTCATCTTCTTGCTTCCAGGAGCACAAGCAACTTCTAAATGCAACTATTATTTTCAAAAAGTTGTTAATATATTTACGAAGTTATTAGAACATTGTTTCACAAAATGTTCATAAATGGAAACCAAGTGTTTCTCGTTCTAAGTTACCAAGTACGCGGCTTTGGCTTCGCGCTAAGGAAAAAGGACATCGCAACTTAAAATGGGGAATTCAAAAAATGGAAAAAAATCCTTTAATCTCATTTTCTCCGTTGGCGAGCCGTGAGGCTTTTGATTGAACTACAGAATTTAGCATAAACAAAAAACAAGTTTGTTTGCATTATATTCGTCTAACATACCATATCTATACTCTATAGTGAATTCAGTAATTCCATATCGATTATGAGCAATCACGGGCATAGGGTTCAGCTCAGAAGTGTATATAACATTTTGAAAAGGATCGCAACAGATTCTGCAAGTATAAAAATAATAATAAATGTATTGATTACTAGAGTCGGATTTAAAAAATAGCGGCGCCGTGTAGTCTGCGTATTTTACCATTTTTAACATTGCACCCTCTGGCAATTTACGCGCGCGGAACATGCAATTGCCTTTACTTCGTAATTCTCAGACCAAACTATATTTTTCCGGCTGCGCCAAATCTAAATTTACACCGTTGTATTATTCTTGAATCCGACTGTAGCATAATAATAACATTCTAATATGAAGAGTCTGTTTTTTCCATTTTCGGCGCAGAGTTCGGCTACCTTGAACTGGTCATTTGTTCACTCCAACTCAACTTCAACTTGCAAAATAAAAATTTTCTTCTGTTCTGCATTTTATGCGCCCCGTTAATTATTTCTATTCCGCGACGGTTGTATCCACGTACGCGCGCGGTATCAGCAGATTGCGAAGTTGCTTTCGCTCTGCCTTACTCACATATAATATTGCAACACTCCTGCTTATTAACACGGCAGTATTGCTTTTGTATCCGATGATATTTATATTCATAAAAACTAGGACTTACATCGATAGCCTGGTTATTCACGGTAATATAGGTGTTCCTGTCGCTTCTGCTTTGCATGTGCTCAAAGCCAAGCGCATGTGCCAACTCATGAGCCACCGTTCCTATCTAAAAGGCTAAGAATATCAGTAGTATGGACAAGATGTTCAACAAACGTTCAGTGTGGGGCGGAGATCATTTCCAAAAGAGGAAAAAACAAAACACCGTGCAAAAGAGATATCATCGCAACATTTGCGATGCAGAAAAAGAGCATAAATGGCAGCGCGGTGTTGTAAAAACAGCCTTCCAGTTATTGTCCCCTCTATTACTTAATAACCTGACTTAAAAATTCTATTGCACTACTTATTGTTTCTACAATTCTATTGTTTATGTATAAGAGTAATGTTTCAACTGACCACGTGGCAGCCATCGCCAATTGATAGAACCTGCACTCCTCCAATCATACCGACCATCGAATAGCAACCGTCTGCATGGGTTATCTGAAAAATATAGTTATTCTTCTCCGACCGTGGTTACGAACGGGCTGGGCAATGTCGACTTCGCCAAACATCAGCCAAACATAGGCCCATGGCCGTATCAGGTGAAAATTGATCCGTCAGTTTGTTTTAGCAATAAAGTAGTTAAAACACGTGATAGAAGCAGAAATCTTCGTAGAAGTATGCTTTCAGCAATGTTTTGATAAATGCTACAGTATTCCGAGAATTTAAAATACAGTATAAACTTTTGCTTTAACTGTATAACTATATCATACTATTTATATCATTTATAATAACGTTTCACTCTGAATAGTAGAACGTAATATTATTTGCACTAAAAATTGCACTAAATGACACTAGATCAACGATCCTCGTTGCTTTATTACTATATACAACTCTGTACTTCTTTTGTACACGCCTCTTATATGAAAATAGCTTACCATAACTGTGTCCTTCGCGGTACTACTATAATGAAATCGGACGCAGGTCTTGGCCTGCAGAAAGTTCATTGCAGCATTGATGGCGTCAACTTTTACAGGATCTAGAATTATATTCATATAGTCGGATTCAAGAGTAACACGGCCTTGTAAGCTGCTTTTCTCATCATTTTAACACCGCACATGCGGGTATTTTACGCGCGCGGAACCTTCAGATGGCCAGTTTGTATTCATTTTTGCCTGATGGCCAGTGATGGCAACGATTCATTATACAGGACAATCATTTATTTTTCTGCTCGCACAACATTTATTTTCACACACAAGCATTGTACTTTTAAATATTTTTTACTTTTGCAAAATTAAATTAAATACCAGAAAATACATTCAAATAACTATATTATAGTACTAGAAACCTACTTGACGTGACATTAGTGTCGAAATAGTAGTAAACTATTCCTTTTGGCCATTTTGTGGCTGATTTCATGGCCGTACCGCGTTTAGCTCGGACACCGGCGATTGTCGAACTTGCATCGACCGCGGTACTCAACTCATCCAATTGTTTGCTAAAATTAAACCATAGATTCTTCAATTACTGTACGAAATCTGATAATTTCTAATTTCCAACTCAATTGCTACTATGTTTATCATGAATTCAATATCATATAATATCCCTTTCGATCATTTAACTGCAGTTGTACTGCTTACAAATAAGGCGACAATCTAAATTTGGGTAGTGGAGCGTCATCGATGGGCCTGGCTTGGCAGGGCTGCGACTTTTCTCAATTTTTTTCTCAAAGGAACACTTTTTATGAAAAAATTGAATGATTTAGGTTAATATTTTGATAATAGTATTCATAAACATAAATACGTAGAGATTGTAGCATTTTTAATTGTTAATGTCGAAAAATAGCACTGAATAATAACTTCTTGAAAATATCCGCTAAAATGTGTGAAACAGACCAGGGCCGGTCTTTTCCAATCGCTCACGGCTCGCCAAAAGTGGCAAATGAAATAAAGGGCTGCTGTTTTCGCACAGCTCAAAATGTTGCTACAAAAATCTCATTCGTCCATCTTTTGTCAATGGGGTGCATCAGAAGAAGAAATTAATGCAAATTTCCCATTCATTTAGTCTGTTGCAGGAATCCTGAATTTATTTTTCATCCTATTTTAATTCTGATTATGTCATTGAAAACAGCACCGTCGGATCTATGCGACTGAGTTTTTTCAAGAAATTTCGTTCATGGATTTAGTATTTCCTTCTCTTCTAAACCCGGGCCGGGCCGGGACAGAAAACGGCCGGTCTTTTCCCATCGCTGTGGCTCGGCAACGGAGGGTACCGTTCGCGCCCAAAATATCATCTAACTCGAGATGGGCAGATCAGATATTTGGTTGATCAAACCGGCACCGACTGTATGTATTTACTTACTCGGTAAGGTTAATATCTCCTTGGTACAAAAAGTTTGATATTCCACTCTTTTCATTTACTTCAAACAAGTCTGACGGGCTTACTCCTGGAGGCTTCTCAATCACAACTTTCTTGATTTTCTAAAAAAAATTATTTATAGTTTTAATATATTTCTATAAAAACTAAATGTTTCTCACTCTTTAAATCGATAACTAACGGCTATTCTTTCATTCAGTTCCTTTTCTTGCTCTTTGGTGAGTTTTTCCGTTTTCTGTTCCTTTCCGAAGTTCCGTAGCTTCAGAAAGCGTTTTTCCAAGTCGATTCCGCCCAGACTCTAGAAGTTTAATATCAACATGGTGCAACTTCAGAGTTAGGTCTAGCCAATGGTGCAAATGCGCCGTCCCGGGCCAGCAAAATTTCCCACTTTTAGGATATTTTTAGCAACAACATTTCAAATTACATAACATTTTAGGAGGAAAGTATTTATATTATGTTTTTAACTATTGTCTTTTTGATGAAAAGTGATAAAAAGATTTTTGAATAGTCCAAAAAATCACTGCCGAATGAAATATATACGATTAAAAGAGTGAATAAGATTAGAAAACTTACTTTTTTCAATTATTCCAAATTGGGGATTGAAATTCTAAAAATATATGATAGTTTTTATCTTGGAAGCAGGTTAGATATATATATATATATATATATAGAAAAATTCTGAAATTATTGAAAACGGATAGTTCCATATTTAAACAGGAAGGAAAGCTTTCTTACTTGAGTTCTTTCCAGAAATCCACTTTCAGTCCGGAAATGCAAGCAGTGAGGCCCAAAATTAGAAGAATCGATCGCATTCCTGAAAGTTTCAATGAAATTATTTTGAGGAATTTAGTCGATTAACGGCCATATTTGTAACAGGAAAAAAATTGTCAGATTTGTTTCTATCAAAATAACTTAAAAGGCTGAAACAACACAAACATCTGAAACAACAAACAAGTTTCAAAAGAATGAACCCTAAAATAAATCTACGAAAACAAAGAATTTTACACTGTTAATGGCCAAGCCCTCAATGGACCCATACCATTCACCATGAAACACGCATTTTATAGTACAACAAATTATGTCTGAGCAGCTTAATTCAAAATCTGTTCAATTTAGCGAAATAATGAGGACTTTGAGTTCGTTTTTTCAGCAAATTCGTCTATGTCTGGGGCAGCACAGTTCAAATTAGACGTATCAAAGTATGTTTCAATTTCAACTAAATTGTACTCTGATTTTTTGAAATTTATTTAATCAAGCATTATCATACAGGATTTTGCAGAAGGCGAACGGTAGAAAAGTTTCAGTAAAGTTTAGGAACAATGATTAGGAAAGAGGGCAATCGAGCTCACCAGGTTGCACTACTATTGCAAAGACTACTTGTTAAATACAGTTGATAGCTAGATGTTAACAGAGTTTTATTACTGAACTTATTTTTGTGAACATCAAATGTTTCAGAATCGGTAGGTCGCCAGTGTGTCGACTGCAGCCTTATCGACTGCGAGAACTGTACAAAACGGGAATTTTGTATTTATACCATTTGAAAAGCTCTGGATGTTCACACAAAACGGGCACAACTGGCACTTATTTGTGATTCTCAGGAAGGACATTCAAACAGAATGCCGTCTTCTATTTGTGTACAACTTTTGAAATGAATAGTTCGCTTTTCTTCTTGCTCTAGGATTGGCAAACGGTACGGTAAACTGTGCAACGGTAAACGGTAACCAACCAACAGTCCCTAAAATAGCAAGTTTACCGTAATAAAAGTTGCCGAACAGGTGTACCGTTTTAATAGTTAATTTTTGGTATATGGCACGTTAACGGTATACCTTGGGACAACGTTAACTGAATATCCGGTAAAACTAAATGTTTCAAAGTGTGATGTGATTTTATTCAGTCAATAGCGCTAGTGAGGGCTGGGAATTTCACGGGCCGGCCTCAGCCGGGGCTGGAAATTTGGGAAGTTGGCCCGGACACGGGCCGAAAATCCAAAAAGTCGGCCCGGGCAATTATAATTGTTGTGAAAAATCGGCTGATTTAGGTGAATATTTTGATAAATAGATCAAAAAACATCAATAGGTAAATCCTGTTGCATTATTTATTGTTAATGCCAGAAAATAGCAATGAAATCCAACTTTTTTGAAGAAGATCGGCTAAAAAATATATAATAGACTAGGGCCGGGCCGGGTCCGAAAATTTGAGCAACGGGCCGGCCTTTTCCCTGCCCTGGCGCTAGTGTTCTCAGACTACCAGCTTATCCTCTTGATTATTATAAATTTCAGCTATTGCATGATTACTTCCACCCTAATGAAAACTCGGTTTATAATTATCTGACAATTGATTTTTCTGAGAACAGAGTCCGCGTCCACCGTGTGTGCTTAAGCCTAATGGTAAGAGCAGCGGTCTCTGAATCCGTGAGGATCTGGGGATGCGGGTTCGACTACCAGAAGCTGCAGAAGGCTTGGGAAACCAACATCTTACTTATCCTATGTTTCATGCACCCGAAGACTGAATGATAAAAAGGATCCGCTCAGAAGATTCCGGGAAAATGGTAGAAGCCCCGCCTCGAAGACTTGTACAATTATTGTGATACGAGTGATACAGGAAATAAACTACTACTACAAGTACTACTAAAGTCCTTGCAATTTGTTCTCGTTTTTTGTTGGTAGGCCGGATTTTAAAAGAAATTTTTTACTTTTCCTTACTACTAATTAAAGGAGGTAATTTTTAAAATGTTCTTTATTATCAACCATTTGCGTTGTTAAGCATCAAAACATGGAGAATAGTTATCCTTTCTTGGTCTTCGTTGTTGTTGGAGGAGCTTCTAAAGTAACATATATGATTATAGTGTTTTTTTTAATTTTGTTAGTTTAAGTAGCCCCAAGAAGACACGGTGTTTGATATCCTAAAATGGATATTTGATGAATTTATTTTATTTTGCGGCGCTGCCGGAATTGCTGAGGGTGAGAAGGACGTCCCAAGCCAACTCATTCATCCGAAACCAAAACTATTTAATTTTGACGATATATGCATTCAGTCTGCGTTTGCCAATTAACTATCCAATACGAAATAGGATATTCAGTATCCACCGTTTTTTCGGCTAAACATACCATATCTATATTCGATTGTGAATTCAGTATTCATATCATATCAATAATAGTGAATTCAGAAATTCCGTATCGATTATGAGCAATCACAGGTAGAGGGTTTAGTTCAGCAGTGTGGATGTCATTCAAGAAAGCCAGGCAACATATTCTGCAAGAGAACTCGATTATATCATAATTACCCATTCTTAGTGAAATATATTTGGCTGGTTTATTTCAATTATAGAAGAACCCGAACATTTGGATGGACACCAGGACAGGGAAAAGGCCTTTTCTCAAATTTTCGGCCCCGGCACAGACCGGCCCGTGAAATTCCCAGCCCTATCGAGGGCTTAGTTTAAGAAAGCTAGATAATTACAATGATTTTTATAGCTTATATAGTCTATCTCAAGATCGTTTACAGCGCGGTATCACGAGCAAGGGGCTGCATTACAAAAAATGAATGTAAAATCGGTCGACTTGGCGCGTTTTCTCAAAAAGTACATGTATTTTTCAGAATACACCGCCCCGCTCGTGATACCGCGCTGGAAACCAGGTCTTGAGATGGACTATAGCTAGTCGGTATCAAGAGCTAGATTCTTTCTAAAAAGTGTGATTTTTTGACAGGAAAGAATACTAAAGGCAACAATAAAAAGTACTTGTAACGCTAAATTTTCGAATTTCTAAACTTCGGAAAAACGGTTCTCGTCGTGCGATATGCAAGTTAATGGTCTAAGTGCTGAATTTAAAGCCCGCAAAATAGTTATATTCACTAATATAAATTCATTGTTTAAGAAAAATAAGTCAGCTGTGGTGTTGTACATTGCACAATTCACTAGTCTGCGTTTTCGCGTGCCATTGATCCGTCGCGATCCAATAAACTTGCAGTTCTTACCGTACACCCTTGCATAGGCCTTGGCCGCCGACTATATGTCGTCATTGTAATTTTGTATGGAGAACCGCCATGAGCTGGCCGGTGCTAGCAGTAAAGGCTCGGACACTCAGCGAACATCTATGCACTCCATTATTAATCCTGAATCAGACGGTATCTAGGATTCATTGATTTAACAGTATTTTAAAATCAGACGATTCAATCGGAAAAAGTTTGCTACTTTTAGTATCTATCGAGTTCGACACCATAACCGCCAACCGCTGCCGAGTCCCTTCGCATTTCAAATTATACCTTCTGTGTGCGCCCGTTCGGGCCAACCTCATAATCGTAAGTTATCCATTTGTACCAATCATTTTTTCAAATTTCAAATTTGTATCAAGTAATCATAAATGATAATATTATATTTTGCGATTATCCATATCCGATAAATAAATACGGCAGTACATAGTATAGATGGGCAGCTGGGCTTGGCAAAGTAAGTGCTTATGTCAGCTGGGCTTGGCTCGGTTGATCTTTTGATTACTCTGGCCAGGCTGGACTGGACGAGGCTGGGTTGAGGCCAGCCCAAAATGTACATCTCTACTGAATAATATTATAACAACCTGAATATATGTGGCATATAAAAACAAAACAAAAAAAGAATGGATATGAATCATCGAGAGAAAAGTTCTGTAGTTTGTAGTTGAATAACATACTTTGAGACTAAAATGATTCTGAAGTTATTGTTAAAGAAAACTCGTTACAAACAACTTCAACCGCAGATGATGATGTTATCTTGTTTCAAGAGATTTTTTGTTCCAGCAATCATTTCTTTCCTTTTTACTGATCACACAACGATTCTTTAGGAAATATAGTCCATCTAATGCCTTCTGTAGATTGTTTGGCTAGGTCGAAAAACCATTTTTGTTAACGGAAAATTACTTTTTATACTTGATATCATAAAAAATATTTTAAATCTTCTTTATTGCGATGAGGCTTTGTTAACCTTTAAAACATGAGAAAATATTCATCTTCTTGCTTCCAGTAGGACAAGGAACTTCTGAATGTAACTATTATTTTCAAAACTTTGTTAGTATATTTACGAAGTTATTAGAAAATTGTTTCACAAAACAACATAAATGGAAATCAAGTGTTTCTCGTTCTAATTTACCAAGTACGCGGCTTTGGCTACGGCTCGCGCTAAGGAAAAAGGACAGCGCAACTTAAAATGGGGAAATCAAAAAGGGAAAACAATCCTTTAATCTCAGTCTCTCCGTTGGCGAGCCGTGAGGCTTTTGATTGTACTACAGAATTTAGCATAAACAAAAACAGTTTTGTTTGCATTATATTCGTCTAACATACCATATCTATATTCAATGGTGAATTCAGTAATTCCATATCGATTGTGAGCAATCACGGGCATAGGGTTCAGCTCAGAAGTGTATGTAACATTTTGAAAAGGATCGCAACATATTCTGCAAGTATAAAAATTGTAATAAATGTATTGATTACTAGAGTCGTATTCAAAAGTAATAGCGGCGCCGTGTAGGTTGCGTATTTTAGCATTTTTAACACTGCACCCGCTGGCAATTTACGCGCGCGGAACCTGCACTTGCGTTTACTTCGTATTTCTCAGACCAAAATTTATTTTTCAGCCTGCGCCAAATCTAATTTTATACGGCTGTATTACTCTTGAATCCAACTATAGCATAAGAATAACATTTTCATATAAAGAGTCCGTTTTTCCATTTAAAATACAACTTAGAGTAATTTTGGGGGAGAGTTCGGGTACCTTGGGCTGGTCATTTGTTCACTCCAACTTAACTTCAACTTGAGATTTATAAATGTTCTTCTGTTCCGCATTTTATACGCCCGTTAATTATTTCTATTCCGCGACGGCGGCGTTAATTGGCGTTCCGCGGCGGCGTTAATTGTATCCACGTGGCTTTCCTTTTTCTCCAGGCGAGTGTTGATGTGAATATATCAGTTAATGTGATTTTGTTTCTTTTATTCATTAAGTCTGCTTATTTCTTCATATAATAAACAGTTATATTATTGATAACCGTGTATTTGTGTACAATCAAGTCCTTCGGACATCCCGTGAAGTCGTATTTCTCAATAGTATATTCAAATATATCGTGTACCATTAATATTGCGTATATATTCGAACTCACTTCGGACTGGTTGCCAATTTTTCATTCAACTTGAACTCTATTCCATTGTACGGACAGCCGAAATTGCACTGAGTATTCCACATGTCGGTGATGCGAACTTGAATTTTCGAACCAGCTGGGGCCTAAAATAATGCGATACACGCAAACAAATTGAAGTTCCCATACTTAAGCTTTTGTAAAGCGCGTTGTACAGTTAGGATGAAGTGTTAAGGTGGAGTTTTGAAACACTTGTAAAATAACTATAGTCTGTCTTCAAACCTACGGTACGCGCGCCGTTGCAGAGAGGGGCAGCGGGCGCGTAAAATAAATTTCTTCCTCAATGGAAATCTCTTTAACGGCGCACGGACGGTAGGTTTGAAGACAGACTATAGTGTGCTTCAAAATCTCTGTTTCGTGCGTGTCTCTGGTGAGCAGTTTTCATATATGAGGCACATACAAAAGAAGTACAGAGTTTTCTAAAGTAATAACGCTACGCGGATACGGCTAATATCCCATTATTAAAGAACGTCATACTCCAAAACTTTAGTGCAAATAGTATTACTTTCTACTATTCCGAGTTAAACGTTGTTGTAAATATTATAAATATAAGGATGTGCTCGAAACAAGAGCAATCAAATTAAGGTATCAAATGTGATACCAGTTAAGAAACCGTTTTGAAATAAACCTTTGTTCTATATGTATAAAATGCTTAAAATAAATACCTTTATCCAGTGATGACACTCGGTAAATACACTTCTTTCGACCGCGGTGTTTTCTCCTAATTTGAATGCTACTGACTTCCAGACATCACTGGCCGTTAGTTCAGCACCGCAGCCTCCAAATGCGGGTGGCTAAATTAAGCATTCTTCGAAGTGTCATGCAAACTTGCAACATTTACTTTTAAAGCTTATATTTACAGCTTTAGAGATGGGCGGTTCGGCTTGCTCAAGCGGAACCCTCGGCCAGTTCGCTGACGGGTCAAATTAATAAGCATTGGTTCTGAGCTTATTGTATATTCCTTAAAACTAACTCTTTGATCGCATAATGCTCCGCCATATCCAAGAGGGCAATTACAGGTAGCACAGTTGTTTGGATTTGGTTCTCCACCATTTTGGCACTTTGCCGATTTCGAAGGCTTGCAATTGGCTGAAACCATTTGCAATCAGTACATATTTTGTGGATAAATAGTGTATGTAATAATTCTCGAAAAGTTTCCCTTATTGAAATTGAAAGCCACGTGTTCAATTCGGAAACCGCATAATTGCGGTAGATAATTTATTCGAAGCATACACTCATAATTTTTGTGGACAACAATCTTTTCATTTTGTTCTAAAATAAACAAAGACAGGCCAAATTCCGAAAATATCACGAACATAGAGAGAAAAAACCGCCCGGTGTGAAAATTCTCAGCAGGACCTGGGCCCACATCAGCGATGTGCGGAATTCCGCATTGCGCATTCGTGTTCTGTACAATTTAACAAAAATGAAGTTCCGCACATCGCTAGCCTACCCACATGTCCAAGACTCGGCTACACTTCCCGAACCACAAACCTTTACATCCATAGTGCTCGTTAATCATTTTTACGTCGTAGAAGGAAATCATTCCGTTGCCCATCGTGTACGTGTATTCAGTGTCTGTTGGAACCATTGACAACGCTCCAGGCGGTGAAGAGAACCTTAAGATGGAAATACATAGTCTAAATCACGAGATGGGGAACCATTGAAATAATTTTCTTCTTTTTAATCATCGAAAACATCTATATTTTGGTTTTTCAGATTTTCTGTTAATAATGTACTTAGGTTTTCATTTTATATTAAAATGAATAAAGATCAATAAAGGTGAATGCACTATATCTAACCGTCCATCAAATAAAACCTACGCATCCGCTGGATATTGCATGAGACCTCCATATTCATATGGAGTGTAAATGATGCTGGTTTTCTTGGTAAGCTGAGTGAACTGACTCGCCATACTAGGCTGAAAACAGTGTGTCAGACATTTTCGGGTGTTTATTTCAAATAAAATTTGATAGAAGCCAACTATGGTCAGATACAAAAGTAGTGAGGCCGTGTAAGCAGCGTATTTCGTCATTTTAACACTGTGCATGCTGGCATTCTACGCGCGCGGTATCAGCAGATTGCGAAGTTGATTTCGCTCTGCCTTACTCACATATAATATTGCAACACTCCTGATTATTAACACGGCAGTATTACTTTTGTATCCGATGACATTTCTGTTCATAAAAACTAGGGCTTACGTCGATAGCCTGGTTATTCACGGTAATATATGTGTTCCTGTCACTTCTGCTTTGCATGTGCTCAAAGCCAAGGGCATGTGCCAACTCATGAGCCACCGTTCCAATCTAAAAGGCTAAGAATATCAGTAATACGGGCAAGGTGTTCAACAAACATTCAGTATGGGACGGATTTCCAGAGGAAGAAAAAAAAACGAAACACCGTGTAAAGGAGTTATCATCGCAACATTTGCGATGAAGAAAAAGAGCATAAACGGCAGCGCGGTGTTGAAAAGAAGAAGAGCCTTCCAGTTATTGTGTCCTCTATTACGCAACAACCTGATTTAACAATTCTATTGCACTACCGTTTATACATAAGAGTAATGTTTCCACTAACCACGTGGCAGCCATCGCCAATGGATAGAACCTGCACGCCTCCAATCATACCGACCATCGAATAGCAACCGTCTGCATGGGTTATCTGAAAAATATATTTATTCTTCTCCGACCAGGGTTACGAACGGGCCGGGAAATGCCGACTTCGCCAAACGGCCCGTTGCCGTATCAGGTGAAAATTGATCCGTCAGTTTGTTTTAGCTATGAAGCCGTTAATACACGTGATAGAAGCAGAGATCTTCGTAGAAGTATGCTTTCAGCAATGTTTGGATAAATGCTACAGTATTCCGAGTATTTAAAATACAGTATAAACTTTTGCAATAACTGTATAACTATATCATACTATTTATATCATTTATAATAACATTTCCCTCTGAATAGTAAAATGTAATATTATTTGCACTAACAAATTGCACTAAATGACACTAGAGCAACGATCCTCGTTGCTTTGTTACTGTAGAAAACTCTGTACTTCTTTTGTATGCGCCTCTTATATGAAAATAGCTTACCATAACTGTGTCCTTAGCGGTACTACTATAATGAAATCGGACGCAGGTTTTGGCCTGCATAAAGTTCATTGCAGCATTGATGGCATCAACTTTTACAGGATCTAGAATTATATTCATATAGTCGGATTCAAGAGTAACACGGCCTTGTAAGCTGCCTTTTTCATCATTTTAACACCGCACATGCTGGTATTTTACGCGCGCAGAACCTTCAGATGGCCAGTTTGCATTCATTTTTGCCTGATGGCCAGTGATGGCAACGATTCATTATACAGGACAATCATTTATTTTTCTGCTCGCACAAC
>JAQGAV010003186.1:0-13089 GCA_034691345.1 Phasmarhabditis papillosa | reverse complement strand
AATATATATATATATATATATATATATATAGTATTTGCATTTTGAAAGACCAAAAAAAGGAATTCCGTTGACTATACCCACATACATAACATCATTTCTGCTCAGACGATTCCGTAATGCATAGCCGGAAAACGAGATATATAGGTAATTGAATATTTAAACACTTTTTAAACAACACTTTTTTTCGTAAGAGCCAGGCTTTGACCGTAAATTTTGGCAACAGACCGGGCTCTCACTCCCTTTTGCAAGCAGTACTGTAAAGGCAGTACCTGATTTCCCGGAGGACATTCCACAAGACATTCGTCTTCCCAGCATCCATTGAACCCACAGACGCTTTCTCCAGCACATGCGTTATAAGGACGATGTACAAGGATCACTGGCTGCAAAAATTGTAGTCTGCTATTTATTATCCAATTCGCTTTGTTGATCACAAATTAGCATGAACAAAATTTGCCTAATTTCAGACCAATAATAACAACAAATAAGTAAACGCTCGCACTAACAGAACAGACAGCCGTATTAAAACTATATTGTCAAATAGTGAAAACTCTACTGTCAAGTTTCCACTATTTGACAATATTTTCTAAGTAGATATTGCTAAAACACAACTTTAACAATCAGGACATAGTTGGTGGCCGACTCCTCAAATGTTCTCAGACAAACCTGCATAAAGTTATCGGCAATAATCATGCTGAAGGGACGACGCCTACCAGCAAGTTGACGAGCTAGAAACGAAGACTGTTCGTACGCAAAATAGACCTGAAAGCCATATGCAACATAAAACTGTAACAAGCACATTTTCTTTTTATTAAATTAAGTTTTAAGGGTGTAAGATTTCACCCCAAAAAATAACTTTACATATTCATAAGCAACATTGAACAAAGTTGACAAAAGCGTATTTTTGTATTGTTAGAGCATATACATAATTAAACACCTGTAAACGGGCTGGCCCCAAAATATTCTACATAATAGACCTCCGGCCCTGCCCGGTCCTGCCCGTACACACCATTGACTCAAAAAATATCAAACATAAGAGTCCCCCTTTACCTTTTTTTCAAAGATTGATTTTTAAAGATTTTATCGAGATAACAAATTTATGGTAGTAAATTTTCATATAATAAGGGGGGGGGGGGCTTACTAATTTTTGATAGGCAATGAAAGAATTTGAGAAATATAGTAAGAGGAGACCCGTAGGTGCTTTTCTCAAATTTCATTTTCAAATCTCGGCCCGGCCCGGGCCGAAAATTGAGAGGTCTGAATAATTAGATATACCTGTTGGCCTGCACCATTCAAAAGCGAATATCTGTTTCTAGTTTCGATTCCAACAAAAACTTCCAACCATTCGATCAACTGAAAATGACAATATTATCTATTCAGAGTTTAAAAGGAAACATTTTATTTTAGAATATAGAAGCCGATTGGCTTATAGTCAGCGCTGAAAGTAATAATGGAGTGGAAAGAATTCAACGCTCGTCTGAGCCTCTTTTAGGAGTCCCGCGCCAGCACCTGGCGGTTACGATCGGTTCAATATTGTACTTGCAACTACGCGCGTGCAATTTGCCTGCAAAAAAACGCATCTGACACCCCTTTATTACTTTCGGCGTTGACTTTAGCTGCTCAAACAGTTTACAGAAACGCACTTGATTCACGACAATTTCATCCACGGACGCCAGGTACTCCAATCCACGTGGAACACCGGGAATTATCGCTGGTGGAGGCATGAAAACCAGTGCTAAAATTGAATATAATCATGCAATTTACTTTCTAATCAAGATTCTACATACGATTTCTCATTCCTCTAGGAGGCATTCCCGGCTGTTGATATATCATTGGACTACCATGGGGACCATACTGAGGGCCGTAAGGCGATTGAGGTGGATAAGGAGATTGGCCGCCATAAGGTGTTCCTGAAATATGATGAAATAAATTTATTTCAAAGTGTATGTTACGAGGCAAAGACATTCAACGCTCGTCTGAGCCTCTTTTGCTAGCACCGCGCCAGCATCTGGAGGCTACTCTCCGTTCAATATTGTAATTTGCAAATAAGCGCGTGCAATTTGCCTGCAGGCGCGGGATTAAAAATCGCATAAATACGCAAATGACACTCCATTATTATAATAGAGCTATAACTCTCGGCGCTGACTATAACACTGCAACGGTGTTCATACCTTTCTTCCGAACTAGCGTTTTTATTAAAGCGTCCCTATCATTTCCCTTTTGAACCTGTCCTTATTTATGTTGAAGACTCTGCGGAAGTACGCAATTACCGTTGCACGATGTTTCTGCGTAGCAAACGAAAAACAGTTTTGATGTGTATTGCAAACATTTCTCAGTAAAATTTTCTTACCATGAGGTCCATATGGTCCAACAGGCATTTGAACTACCGTAGGACGAGTGACAGTTGTACGGGTTTTGGTAGTCGTGGTGGTTCTCTCAGTACTATCTAAAATTAAAAATAACGTTGCAGCTAGAAATGTAATTTCAAATACGTTTTCAGCATGTATGGCTAAATCATCAAATGGGAGTCAATTCTGTTTTTGAAGCAATTACCGAAGAGAGTTAGAATATATATTATTTACTTAAAAACCAATTGCTGTTTGACAGATTCTGTGAATATTTAAATAGTTTTCTAAACTAACCAGAATCAGACATCTCGAGAGCAGTGTTCGTAGTAAAATGAAGTGTTTTAGAGAAGAAAGGAACTAATTTATTTAGGAATCCCACTAACAATTCTTCTACCTGCGGTACTGGAAAATAACAGATGCGAAATCTTTTGAATCGATTGGATTCTATGGGAATATATTGCTGGCTATCTTTTTGGAAATGTTAAAGTTATCTGAAGGACTATAGTCTGATTCAAGGAATAATGGAGTGTTACTTGCGTATTTTTATGCAATTTCGCGAATACTTTCGTATTTCGAAAACTTTCTAAGCCATTTTCCGCGAGATGCTGTTTTAACACTCCATTATTACTCTCGGATCTTACATTATGTGAAAACACTATTATATTTTATATTAAACGAAAATAAATATCTTCAAAATCAAAGTCGGAAGAATTGGATAGGTCTTTCGATAGATATTTGTTATGAAAACATTATACGCAAACTTCTAGCTGGTAAAATTATAATGTTTATACTTTTCTAGCATTGATTGTTTTCCATTTTTAAATTTTTTAAATCAGTTTTCATAATTCGAACTCTCTTCTTAGGTGTTCACTAAGATGCGACTCAAAGTATCATAATTGACCCTGTAATCCAATTATTCTTGCGCATTAGGTGTTGCTGAGATCTGCCATCTGACCTCATCTGCCCGGTTACTGTAGCTAGTTATTTCACTGTGTAGCTGGCCCTAGCATATGACGCAACCACAGCGTAACAATACAGTATTTAGGCTAATTTGAGAATATTGAGAATAAACAGATGACTTTGCGATTTGTTCTGTAATTAACTAATTGTTGCATAAACATACAGTGATCCGGTGAATTATATTCTGGTTTATTTAAGTAATCTAAACGAAGTACCGGCGGTGTTATATATTTAGGCAAAAATGAAAATTTATGGAATGGAAACCATTTCTTCAGGAGTACATTCATTTAAATCTAACAGGTGTTCCCTCTAGGACACTGTACTGGAAACCAAGCTATTGACACATACTATAGCTTATTATACTTTTAGAATATGATATCCATAAAATACCTGAGTATCTAAAAATTAGAGGCTATTTCTAGAAATGGTCTTCCTTTTTTTAAATTTTGGGTTGGCCAACAGTCAAAAAACCAATAACTAAAAATATAGAGCTTTTTCAAACACCTTATTTCTTTCTGAATTATATTTTCACAACTTCGACTTTCTCCAAATATTCTTACCTAAATTACTTCCGGATGAGATGTTCCTCAATTGGTTAATTACAGACAACCATCGTATTGTTGCCAGTTGATTACTGTAGTATTGTGTGTGTATTGTATTGTATTCAATACAATTGGCGCAGTTTGTCTCTAGTTACTATTCACCTAATCGGTTATTAATTGACACCTAGTTAATTGCCGAAAGTCACAACAACTTAGAGATAGAAGAATATGCTCAGTTAGTAGAAATTCAGAATCTTATAGTTAGTGCCGTTCATAAGTGGGACTAAAATTGTGTTTTCGCTAGTTGTTATAGTCCATAACAAAAAAAGATTGCAGTGAGCGGTGTTGTTTAAGCTTTGAAGAATCGTCTGTCTGTTCTGTGGCATAATTAGGCTTCCATCATATGGTTCCTTGCGGAATTTTTTGTTAGTTTACAGAAAAATATTATTATACTAATTTTATTTTGAATCATGTCCAGAAAACGACAAAAATGCAATTGCTGAAGCCTATGTATACCACCGCGAACTGAGGTATTTTGTTTGTTATAGACTATACTAGTTGTTATGGTTTCAGCGAGGTAATTAAAGAAGTTGTTTGTACGTTTAGATTGCACACCTCTGATTTCGATTGAACAACACTTTGAAAATTGTCTAATGAATCTTCATCAACTTTGTAATTTCTCGGCTAGGTTTCCGTTCTCTATCGTAGAATTTCACTAGCCTTCTTCTTATTTCTTAGATAATTCTTGTCATCATCAAATTTTTGTCCAAATTAAGCCAATTCCCTGTAACGGGGGACGTTTTTGGGCCACTAAGTGAGCCAATTGGTTCGACGCCCATAACACGGTCATTAGTTGAAGCCAATCGTGCATCTTAGGAAATGGTGGCCAAATTTTGACGGAATCATTTAATAAACTTATTGAATTTGGATTTTGTAAAGTTTGTGAAAGTTGGTTTTATATAAATTAGGACACATAAGTTTAATCAACGTTAAAGAGTTGCCAATTTATTATAGTACGATTCAAAAGTAAAAATGGAGTGTTACTTGCATATTTTCATGTAATCTTGCGTATATCTTCGTATTTCGAAAACTTTCAGAGCCATTTTCGGCCAGTCTTTTTTAATACTCCATTATTACTCTCGGATCTTACGATAGATTACCCAAAGTTGTTTAGGGTTCGTTTCATATTTTACAGATTAACTGATTTCATAATCTATTATTTTCGTAACTTGTAGTTCACTTGATGGTTCAGTATTTTCCAGAAAATTGCTAAATTTCAAATTATGATTAAGTTGAACAATTTTAGAACTATGCCAATGTTTTTGGAAACTCAGAGAGTTGTTCATGGCATTGTTAAACATATTATCTTAGACGGTACAACAATCTTCCACCTATTATTTTCCTTGCGAACGCGAGGCCCCGCCCCTTTTCTACCGTATCCACCCATCGTATCATTCTTTCGCTGCACGACTAATTGCCAGTTTGTCAAGAGCAAATAAGTTGCTAACTTTTAACCGTCTTTTTCCATCGATTGTCTCTGTGTTAATAAACTAAAAGTGTTTGTTACAGACTTACAATGTCGTTTACTACATATATAAATGAGCAACAAGAGAAGAACATGACATTTCAAGATCTTTTCGGATTCGAAGGACCTTCGACTTTATTGAGTCATGGATACTATCCGCCAACTTTTGTCCCCCAGCAGGTACATTTAAATCAAGACCAAATCGAGATCATAGTTATAGTCCGTAACAAACAGAAGAATGCATTGCGCGGTTTTGAAGGTTAGGAAAATCGCTCGTTCTGTGACAAATTTGGAAAACCAATACATGGTTTGCAGCGCAATTTTTTGATTGTTGTCAGAAAAATATTATGTTACTAGTTTTATTTTGTATCATATCCAGAAAAAGACAAATACGCAATTGCGGAAGCAACGTATACCACCGCGCTCTGCGTTCTTTTGTTTTTGTAGACTATATTTGAACCGAATTCGGTGAATCGAACGAGTTCTAGATAGTTTCATAAATTTGAGAAACGGTCTGGATAATTTATTTAAGCACCATATCATCATCCCATTAGTTGTAGAACGTTATTCACTGATAATTCAGTTTCAGGGAATCCCAATGAACTTCAATTTCAACGGACAGATCGAGAATTTTCCGTGCTACAATGGGATTGACACTTCAATAGCAGTCTTTCCAACAGGTGTGTTAGGCGATTCTATTAAAGCAACTTTATATATTACATGTTCAATATTATTATTGCATTTTATCAGGGCTATAGTCTGATTCGAGAGTAAAAATGGAGTGTTAAAAAAGATTCTGGTCTCTGAAAGTATTCCAAAAGCAAAAATATACGCAAATATTCCTTAAAATACCTAAGTACTACTACATTATTCCTCTTGAATCACACTATATAAACTTTTCAACACTGAGCGCCTTTGCATACAAAAGTGTGTTTCTTTTCAAGAATTTGAATAACAATAAGCTATTTAACAAATATCAGTAGTACCAACTAAACAATAATAATACTCTACTTTCTCAGGTGATCTCTCTAGTACTGCGGCCGCATGTGCTTCCGGCCTGGTGCAAAATCTAAACGGTAGAACCTCTAGTTCATGGGGTAGCACACCAAAAGAAGAGAATGACACTGTTATCACCAGAACGGGACGGGACAAGAGCAAAACTAAGACAAAGAAGAGAAAACACAGGTAATTTTGGTTGGGCCGGCCAGTAGTCAAGTTTTGCCCAAAATAAGGAAACCAGTCCCTTATTCATAAAGTATTAATAATATTTTTTACAACGTACCAGGTTATATGAAAAAGATATTTTTATATACCAGCTTTAGAACCTTAGCCCTTGATAAGGAATATATTACAAACATCTTTGCTAGAATTTATTTCAACATCAGCAAATTTGTTTGATAACTAATAAAACTATTCCTTACAGAACAATCTTCTCGCAATTTCAAGTAGACCAATTGGAAAAGGCCTTCGAAGATGCACACTATCCAGATGTGACCACCCGAGCTCAGCTGGCAGCAAAGGTTCAACTGTCGGAAGATATATTGCAGGTATGTTGGTTTAGTTATTGTAATATGCTGTTCTAAACAACAGTAGCTTCTAAGCTCGGAAACTTTCACATTTGTGAGTTAATGTTAAAACAGCCTTACTAAAGGCTGCCTCATGAGATTTTGTTATAGAAGTATGTAGTTGTGGCTCAGAGGCTCAGAGACAAATATTTCAATTATTTAGTGTTACTCGTTGGTAAAAAATGATAATTATTAATTTTTCAAGATTCATTATTTTAAACAATTATTCACTATTGAACTATTCAAACAAGACTAGGGATGTCGAATCTTTTTGAAAACCGCAAGAGTGTTTAATGCAGGTAAACATTTCGTTTCAGGTTTGGTTCCAGAACCGTCGTGCCAAGTGGCGCAAAACTGAGAAGACTTGGGGCAAGACTTCAATTATGGCAGGTTAGTGGAACACCAAAATTGAGCTAATTCGTTGGGAAGCAGCTTTAGGGGGTACTTTGCATAAATATTGATTGAACATATACAATTTACCGTTGTATTTTCAGAATATGGTCTGTACGGTGCCATGGTTCGTCATTCTCTACCTCTACCCGACTCTATTCTAAATACCACCAAAGACACTGAATCGAAACAGAGCGCAGCCCCATGGCTTTTAGGTGAGAATTACAATCATATATTTTCCACTTCTGTATCACTCGATTTGATTACGTCAGCAATCCGTAACCGCCTTTTTTGTTTCTTTCATTGCCATAAGTATCAAAATGTTATGGAATACTAATTAAACCAAAAATATCCATTGCAGGTATGCACAAGAAGAGTGCTGAAGCTGCTGAACAATTTGAGGACGCAGTTAGAGCCTACGATTCTTCGTAACTTTGTATTCTTGTGTATACTTGCCTATTTTAATAATACTCAATAGAGTCTTTCTTTGGAATAAACTGTATTTTCACTCACATCTGACAATTACAATTCGGAAAATGAATTGAAATATATTTGCAGTTTATTGGCTTATCTTGAAACCGTTATTTTCGAATACATATCATCTGATTAGCATCAGATGTTGGAAATAGGGTACCAATAATCAATTTTAAGGGTAAAATCTTTTATCTTTTTTATGTTTTATATTGCTGAACGGGAACAATTGCGACTGCAGCCGAGTTACAGTAACCCCGTATTCCCCGCGGGTGAGGGCGCACTGTTTAAAGACAGCCAATTAGAGTCAAGTGATTATTCTAAGAGGGGCATATAGGAAGATGCGGTGTTTAGCAAGAACACTAAACAACGGAAATACTTGGAGATAGGGTTAGCTTTATTGTTTTTATCGAGATTTAATTATTCTTTTCGCTTTTCATTTGTATGATATGGTATCTCCGAATCAGTTGTGATCACACAAATATGCCAACCAACAAAGACTTTCACGATGTTTTGTTGATCCGGGCAAACGCGTATATACTTGAACTTCTAAAAACCCTCGGCTATGTGTTCCAATATACAGTTACTACGTTTAACAAATGTATGAAAATAATCGGTTTATTCAGTAACACAGACACTGTAATACAATTATAGTACAAGTTTGGTGGAAAATAACAGGTTATTGATAGCTTTTCGATACTCCGATCTGATTTTATAAAACACGAAAAGATTGGTAGTACTAGGAATATTTGCTGGAAACCCAGAACAAAGCTGAATAGAGGATTATTGGCTTAGTGGGTAACCAGGATTTGAAATTTTCAAAGTTTCGATGGGTGTATTTTCGAATTCAATATTATTTGTGTATCCTTCCAAGTGCTTTATTAGAACCGGCTTACTTTGGGTTATGCAAAATATATTTTCTCGAAATCTCATTGTTAGAAAACGATTCAAATTTTAAAATACTAACCAGCGACACTTTTAACAACTCTTGATTAGTTATATAGAGAATTGTCAGTTTGTTGAAAATGATAGATGTGAAATATCCCAAGACCAAAAACATGACAGTGATGAAACTTGAAATATTTGTCGATTTCGTTGTGGATTCTAAATGTTGGTAATATAGTGTAACTGAAGCTGTTTGATAATTTAAAACTTAGTATTATATCATCGTGTTCATAGTATATGGCAACCATAAAATCACTTACTATATTTTGTCTTCAAAATGATGAACAACGCAGCGTACAGACCGACAGCAATCAGATTATTCAGGATACTGACATTTGATATAGCCTCCAATTATCAACTCCCATAGTAATTGGTGGGGTACATGATAGAAACTCCCTGAAATCGTTAGCTTTGCTATTAAATACTATTTTCAACTGTTGATCAAAACCTAATTATTTGTGTGATGCTGACTGTTAGGAATCCTTATTTTACACAATATGTTGCCAAGTAAAGCGGTTGAATATACGTTTGCGGCTGGAGTTGCTACCCAAGATACGGCGTGTACATATACCCAAGATTTAAGATATGTGACATCTTCTATGCTAAGTATGCAGAGAATATACTTTTAGATGTTATACAAACTACTAACAATAAAACACATAAACCAACTGATATTTACTCAAAGTTCAAATGTTTTAAAGGAACTAAATAAATTAACAATTAAACTTACTTTTCATTAGATAGCTTTGAAAATCCCACCACTAAAAAGTATGCCGGCCAAAGTGCAGCAGGTGCTAGAAGGCATAAACAATACGGAAGTTAATGGGCCTGCAGAGTGCGGTAACTGAATTCATTATAGTCTATTACAAACATAAGAACCTCATTGATCAATCAAGTATAGCTTCAAAAAATAATATATCTATAACAAACAAAAGACCGCAGAGCCGGTGGTAAACGTAGGCTTCCGCAAATGGGTATTTGTCTTTTTACTGGACATGGTACAAAAAAATTGGTACAATACTATTTTTCTGACATCAAACAAAAAAATGCACATCAAACCATATAATGGTTTTCCTATTTTTCCACAGAGCCCTTTTACAAACCTTCCACAACACAACGCACTGCAGTCTTCTTTTTGTTATGGACTATTTTAGGGACTTGTGAAAAGGATAGCTAAAAGGATACAACATTCAATACTCACAATAATGGTACAACGACAGACAATAGTCTGTCAATACCAATCGCCACAATTAGGAAGCTGGCAGGTGAGGTACCGCAAATACCGGGAATCAGACACCAAAAACATGCTGCCTGGAAAAGTAAATGTTGTATACCTTCCTAACAACATTGTAGTTGCTCAGCTGATAGCGCACCGGCCTATGAATCCGTGATTAGAAAAGGTTGTCGGTTCGATCTTTCACCCGTGCCAAGTGGGAACCGTGGGATGTATTCTTGAATTTTCTCTTATGATTCTCCAAAACCGATTTCTAGCTGCCCCAAAGATGGAAAGAATAACAAGAACACCCGTCATGTGATATACATTCGCATACGAAATAAACTGCTAGGTACCAGTTGCCTGATATCTGTTTTTCAACTTACCTGTGTCATGGGTATTTTCATCACAATTTCTACTAAAACAGGTGGAATTGTGTAAACTCGAAGCAGGTCTGAGATACAAAGATTCAGAATCAGCAGATGACAACTGGATCTCCACATTCTAAATTATTTATACAATAACATGTAAATATAGTCTCTCTAAAAAAACTAGGTTTTCGGAAAAGTATCCTGAAGAATAGCGGTGCTAAACATAATAGATTGTACTTCTGAATGAAGGCTCCCAGTCCACCAATTTTCCTCTTATTTTATTTAACACCGCTTATACCCAGGATACCGCTCTGGAAGATTGGTTCCTGGTAAAGATAATTGACTAATTGTATGACAGAACTTTATAAAATAGGCATTGTTCTGTCTATGAAGAGCTTCTCTTATAGACCTTACAACTTTTCCCTTAGAATAGTTTGATCACATGCCCATGGAGGTTAAAATACTTTACAATGGTATCCACCATGTACATTTTGCAAAACAATTTATTTAATGTACTTGTATGTATTTCTTAAAGTAGTCTAGTAAGGTAAAGCATAATGTTGCTCGTGACAATAAAAATGAAATAACAGTCTCGGTCGAACTTACCTTGCTTTTACTATAGCAGCAATCATGACTGAATTTGCTATCGTTCCCACCAGGAATATAATAATAAGGTAAGACGATACAATTACTAGAAATATGTTTCCGTAAATCGAAACTAAATCTATAAATATGTAAAAGTAATGAAAAACAGTAGCTTAAAGACTGCGATCAATGTATTACAATGCTTTCAGCTGTTGTAATACAGCGTGTTCTACCAAACAATCCTTTGAAGCATGTAATTTACAGAAGTTTGACGGAATTGAAGTAAATTGCCAGTTGCGTACGTGATAAAACATACAATGTTTTTTGATAAGTCACATAAGTCATTAATTATAATTGTTTTCCCAAGAGATGTGTTTATGATATTTCGTGTTGAGGGCACTTAAAATAAAACAAATTTGTTATAAAACAAATGTATAAGTTATGACTGAATAGTCGGCAAAAACTTAACTAGAAGGTTGCCGTTAGGTCAGGGAGCATCCATCCAGGTGGAGTTGGCAAATCATTTTGAATAGGTTCTAAAAAATGTTCATAATAACTTGCCCGATGAATGAGTCTTGAATCAGTTGATTATAAGTAGCGCCAGATTGTTTTGACCCAGCTCAATTTGTACAAGGATTGCTCTTCATTTTGACGATAGAAGATCGCATATAGTTGGAGAGAAGAAGTGAGACGAAAGAATCATAGGAAGCGGCACCTCATAGCACATCACCCAGGGATTGGAGGCGGCGAATCAGAACTAATTTACAAGAACCTTTCTTCTAGGGGGGGGGGGGGGTTTGAACCATCACCTCTACCTCTACCTCTACCTTATGAGGGGCCACCACGCCCTATAAACCCACGCACCTATGCTGCTTGGGATTCATAGCAACGGATCAGGGAGATCGAATCCTCCATACGCCAGGTACGGTGTTCCAGCTAATGGTATCCATTAACATGTTTGAAACTTTGCTTCTTGAAATACGTATTAACTTTTCGGACAGTATATAAAAATTGAAACTATCGTAGTTCAAAAAAAAATCATAAATTATTCAATTTATTCGGCATCTGATCGGAGATTGATCTGGTCTTGATTTTGTGTATTCTGATCGGAATGATCGTTCTCTGACTTGAATGGATTACTCATTCAGATTGTTACGTCAGATATGCAAAAAGCAATAAATAGCTCACTATTTTAAAATTCAGTATAAGAAAAACGTTCTTCTAAATATATATATTATTAAATGTTGCAAATTGCGTTTCATCAGCTGATTTAATATTCGAAAAAAGTTACATAGATATTTCAAGAGATATATCCTCCCAAATCCCGGGAAAATTTTTCCCAATCCCGAATCCCGCCTTTTTCAAAAATTCGATCCCGCACCGCACTGCTGACAATGTATGTAGACAGTTCAAAATTATATTAATAAAAGCAAATGAAAGGTCGATGGTCAGAACTGATGCTTCGAGATATTTCATTGGAAAATATACTTTATACGAGGATAAATATTTCATCCTCGTATTCATTGGAACTTGTCCTTTCACCGAAATACTTTTGCAAAATCTGATCTCTAATATTGCCGATTCGTTCCGAATTTCATCACATTCGCGCAAGGTAAAACAAAATGTTCTGTGATATTTGGCCCAGCAGAACATCATCAAAAGCAGGCCGTATCGTCACCTCTCCCGAGACAATTTTGAATATTAACAGGCTCGAAATCAGCAATGGTTCAGAGTACGGCCAGAGTTCTCCCGGGTAACCAGAGTGGGCCGCACCTGGAGATTATGCAAATTGCAGCACTATCGCTACTCGCAGAATCATTTAAAATAACTGAAAGTGACAGAAAGTCTGCAATTCACTACTGAAAAACTATGATTTTGAAGATTGTAAAGAATTTTATAACCTTAACAATTTTTTTAAAATAATTTTTATGTACAACCTTTTAGTTTTAGAGAATTCAATAACAGTTTAAATATGTTACTGCTATCCTTATTTTTTTATTAATAGTCTTTAGAATTGATTGATTCACATCCAATTGGTATTGATTCTTTGTTTTTAGGTTCGAGCGAATACTTCTGTGGCCGTATTCACCAACGTTCCCGCCGCGGGAGCGGGAGCAAAAACTGCTCCCACGGGAGTGCTCCCGGCAAAACGGTATTCACCATTGCTCCCGTCTGTT
>JAQGAV010003185.1:0-13090 GCA_034691345.1 Phasmarhabditis papillosa | reverse complement strand
TTGTGGTTTTGTCTAACTATTGTTATTTTTAAGAGTGTTTACAACATCGTTAGTGTTGACTGGGTCATAATCGAGAAAATTACTTATAAGTGGGGGTTATAGTTTTACAAAAGAGTTTCTCTTCATTTTGGACGGAAAGACTAAATTTGCTGTCCTTTATAATGCGTTACTTCTAAATGTTTTACAGACACCCTCAAACAGAGCCTAGAAGTTGGGAAGTCGGCCCGCCCAAGGATAATTTTTATGAAAAAATCGATTGGTTTAGGTGAATATTTTGATAATTAGTATCAAAAAACATCAATACCTAAAGTTTGTTGCATTATGTATTGTTAATGCCAGAAAATTTCACTGAAAAGTAAATTTTTTGAAGAATATCCGCTAGAAAATATAAAATATACTAGGGCCGACCGGGCCGGCCCGGGCCGGCCTTTTTCCAGAGCCCTGCCCTCAAATTAAACCTTTTCAAAAGAATACACTTTAGTGTATTATAGATCTCCCTAGTAAAATATGTTTCCACTGGAAAATGTTGCTTGCTATTGTAAAGAGTAAAGGTTTTATATTGGTATAATTTCTACATTACCGTACCCCTCTCGAGATTGTAGACGAGATCTTTTGGTCAGCCCAAGTATTGATTAATGGATCAATTATCATTGCTAGCATCCTAAATACATATATTCTTCTAGAAATTAAGTTTTATTTCTCTTACCATACTATTGCCGCAATACTAGCTAGAATTTCTACTTGAACAAATAGATGACTATTCAAATACGTCTTACACGGTGACTTCTTACCTTCACCTATAATTTCACAATGTGTGGTCATGGTCGGAAATTTAGTTTTTCACAGCAGCGATGAAGAATAAATAAGTTTTTAGATCTTGAAATGTTGAATTAATTGAAATTAACAAAATTAAACGTTGTCTTTGTATAAGGTATGTTTTGCTCTTTCAATTCAAGTAATTGATTGAGTTCTTTGGGCGACAATGTGCCTTACCTAAGGAGGATAGTTGTTTTAAGTTAGCAAGAGCTACAATACAAACAATTAAAATAGGAATTGATCCAACGGCAAATGTTAGCATGTTTAGCGATAGACGGTTCATTGCAACCACGTGCGAACGCTGTCGCTCAGAAGTTGAAGAGGACTTAAACATAATAGGTAGTATATATACATTAATCAAATATAAACATACGATAGTCCAGACCAGAGCTGTTAAGTTGGCCTGTCCTGACCTGTCCTGGCCCGGCCTCATATTTTCCAAGTTTCACAGGCCAGGCCAGGCCAGCTTGTCTTAGCCACGCCCCCAAAAATCGATATTTTTCCAATTTTTTGTGAATTTTTGAAGGTTATTCCGTACATAAAAGTAAAATATAATCATTATACAAGTACACAATGGTTATATAAAATTTGCAACAAAATATGCCTAGGACGGGGATCGAACCCTGACCTCTTGCTTCATAATTTCATGTACCAGTATATCAAAGCTGGCCTTTGCTGGCCTGGCCTGAGGTTTTTTAGTCCAGACAGTGCACCGAGTTGTTAGCAAATGGGGCACTGCCATGGCCCCCATATTTACTCATAAATAATAAAAACCTTTTTTTTATTGCTTTATTGATTTAAAAGTAAGATATATTAGCTGTACTAAACCTGTAACTTCTAAATATTTAAAGAACTCATTTTATTAACTTTTATGAAAAGTCTGGTATACTAGAATCATCCGGGATAGATTACTGAGAATCCGAATCTCTACATTTCATGACTTATGTATTCTGTAAGTGTACTTACATGATCAAAAGTCTTATTATTGCGTCTTCGTAATTTAATAAATAATATAACATAAACTCCCAGTACAGTAGTGTAGCACAGAGAAAGACAGACCACTAAAATATAATTATTTAATTTATCATTTTAAATTGCGGGTGGTCTAGATAAGAACAGTTCATTCATACTTGCCTATAACAATAGCTAATGGTTTCTGACATTTTCCAAATGAACATCGTACTGGAGCTGTCTCCGGATAGAATAGGGTAGCGCCCCAGAGGCCCACACACACCTTAAAGTAGCTGATTAAAATAAATAGTGATATTAGATAAAAACAAATATAATATTATAGTTTCATATATAATCATAATCTAATAAGCAATGTAACAATGTTTATCGAATGCTGGTTATGGAATCTTCTATGTTTTTAGATTTTTAAATGAACTATAGGTTACTGTATTATTATATATTATTTAACAAAATAACCGACTAACCGATACAGCTGCTGATACAAGCCAGATGGAAATAATAATAAAGTAACAGTGTTTTAATGTTAATTTAGTTTTATAAAAAATAGGATATACAACTGCCGCGTACAAAAGACAACTAAGACCGATATATGTACCTAAATACAATTATTCATTTTCTGTCTAGGAGGTATATATCACGATTAGAGTCTACAGAGTATCGATGGTCAATTTCTCAAGGTAGACAGTAAGACCACCCACAAAGAATAACAAAAAATTAAGAAATCTGTATTGCAAACCTGTAGTTGAAAGGAAATTAATGCCACCCAGAAGCATAAAAATCATCGCAGATGAATAAAGAAATCCATCTGATTGCCAGCATATAAGGACAATATAGAATAATATTAATACCATAAGAGAACTTAAAGAACGCGATATCAGGAACAAATAGCGTTTGCGGTAGCTGAAAACAAAACATAATATTCACTGCGTTTTACCAAGCTTTCTACAGAATTACTTTTTAAATAGTTAGAAATGCGTTTATTACATTATTATGCGCAATTTACTGCAGATAAAAAACACGTAGCCTTAGTTGTGAAGTAAGTTATAAAATATAAGTTAGAATCAACTAGTTGTTAGATTGCAGGAGCTTCTATAGTCCATAACAAAAAGAAGACTGCAGTGCGCGGTGTTATGTAAGGTTTGTAAAACAGCCCGTTCTGTGGCAAATTAAACTGCCATTATATGGTTCGATGCGCTATTTTTTGTTTGTTGTTAGAAAAATATTATTGTACTAGTTTTATTTTGTATCATGTTCAGAAAAAGACAAGCCTATGTATACCACCGCGCTCTGCGGTCTTTTCTTTGTTATAGACTATATCTTCCATCACCTACCTCGAATTCTCCTTCCTATACACTATAATAGTAACAATAATATAAACAGTATTTATTACAAAGGCGATAATTGAAAATATAATAGGTAGAACCGCCAGAAAATAGGTTCGGAAATCTTTAGCCTTATGTAGTTCCTAAACAATCTTAATAATAATCGTGGGTGGCAGACCGACCTTTAATAAAGAACATGGGTTCTCTCCTGTGGTGATGCTACAGTTAGCATACTTTTCATCGTGTCCAACTCGGAAATCTTTGGCACACTGGGAGAATATGAGTGGTACTTGGTCCGGACCGGCGGTGACTCGAAGGATTTCTGACACGAAAAACGGACTGCAAGGGTTACGGTAGCATCAATTCGAGATTAATAGGTTCAGTAGCCTGTATATTTCAAAGTAATATATCATAAGTGTTTTTTCTGTAAGGGGAGTTCGGCAAAATAAAAATAAACAGAATATCACCAAGCTTAAACTTTATAAAAATTGCAGTTCTATTAGGACTTACGTTGTATTTTCCATCGATCACATCGCACAAATAATTACGTTCGGGCCTAAATGAAAGCAGTAAAGAAATGCTCTTAAAAAGAATAAACTAAAGAGAATCGAATTACTGTACTTATTTAAGTATACGAAATTTAAAGGTCTGAGTCATTCTCTAAAAGTGATGAATAAATGTTATACAGTTTAATTCTTTATTAGAAACATGTTCAGACAGTTTTATAAGAAAACTATGAAAAAGATGTTTAGAATAGATATATTTTCAGCAAAATGAATGTTTTAGGTATTTAACTGCCACTATTTGGTAAGGAATTTCTAACTTTATCATTTAAATACAAATAGTCAGTGCGGAACAAGGAAACATAAAACATTGTTTTCTATCACCAACACGGCTCGCCGCGCCCTAACGCAACGGGACAGAGCAACCTCAAATGGTGAAATCTTGCGGCTCAATTCCTAGCTTATTTAACCAAGAAATTTATATTTATTTATATATCATTTAAAAGACCATAGCTTAATCTCTGTGACTGAGTTTTTTCGAATGATTTGGTTTAAGCATTCCAGTGAAAAATGAACTTGAAGTTTAAAATGGGAACATGGTCCTTTAATCCCACTGTCTCCGTTGGCAAGCCGTGCCAAACGGATGCTAATATTTTTATTTGAATAACTTAAATAATAGAAATTATATAATCTATAAATTATACATTTTAATATAAGTTTCTAAATTGGGGTTTTGTACCGTATTGTATCAAACATATTTGACTAATATTAAAGTTTTTAGGGTGAATGATTTTGTTTTCGAATGAATTACTTAGTATAATAGATAGTGCTAAGAAGATTTAATATATAGAGTAAATTTAGTATAAAATAGGATTTTGTGCTCTTCTTAAACGGAAGTTCAAATGATCACAGGAGTATATTCAATAGAAATATTGGATATTGGATACAAAGTTTATTATCTAATAACTATAAGTTATTAATATATAATTACTAAATATTTAGAATGAGAATTTTAAAATAAAATAATATTGTTTGAATGTTTTAGTCCAACACATTAACTATGGCAGGTTGTTACTTTAGAATCGAAAGTCTATTTTAAAGATATGTTTCGCAAAAATTACGATGACAACCCATTGCTTGCGTTTAAAAATGAATATCCCAAAGTTGTTTTCAAGAGGTGCATTATTTAAATAATATTAAACTTTGTAAATGGGTGGTCCGAATAAAAGCAAATAATTTTTGCTTGTTTGATAAGGTTTCGGTGAGTCATTGCTAAATAAATAGAAAAAATGTTGATGGCACAGTTAAAAAGCAGAGAAATGTAAAATAGTAGAGATTGACATGGAATCTATTATGACATTACAGTACTGAACAATATAAATGTTACAGAATGTATAGATTAACTTTGTAATTAAAACAAATCCCCCCGGTTTATAGGGAATTATATAGATAAAAAACATATTAACAAAGAGAACAGCGAAATACAACATACACGAATCTATACAAAAGACCGTCAAATTATCTCAAATATAAAAGAAATTTGGCTACCCTCAGAAAGAAATGTATGTGAAATGTTAACTTTTAAACAAAATATAAAACTTATTACATTTGTTAATTGCTTGAATAACAATCACAAATGTTATTAAAAACAGTGTTCGCCTATGAGTTACGATCGTTAAAACTATGACATTAAACTTTAAGGGTGGTATTCCATCATTTTCCAAGTGCAACTAAAACTTTGTGCAAACAATACCGCGATACTAACACCGAAGCCGGAAGAATCATCGACTTACACTTAGAGAATGGTGGAGCAACGAAAAATGTGGCAGTTTGCTTAAATTAAAGTCAATGGGGTGGTCTTTATGGGTGGTCTTTCCCTTTGCGAATCTGATGGAAGATGTCCTAGACGATAATAACCATTAATGCTGGTTTAGCCCAATAAGCCTGTAAAAGCTAAACCACCTAGTCAGGTTAGTGAGCCGCACTACCGTGGGATATAATGACTGTGTGCGGCTCATGCATGTGGCATGTACAGTTTGCACAATCAACTGACGTCACTTCGGTGTCTCTATACTTATTGCCAAGGGTGGCCGCAGACAACGACAAATGGCACAGATTAATTAAATACAAACATTTATTATGGTATTAATACTAATGGTTGGCATTTTACACAAGTAATTTAGTTGACACAATCTCTTTCTTCTCCAGGGAAAGATCCGGCAAGTTGAATAGTTCCCGCGTCATAGATCTTTTTGGGGTTCTTAAATATTGTTTATTATTTGTTAATCTGTAACTTTAGACTATCACTTTTTATTCTATAGGTTCTTTTATATGCAGTTGCCCTTTTATACAAACAATTGTTTTCGCAAACGTTACAAAATCATTTTAAGACCACCCATTTAAAAAAGGCGATCCATACATTGGTATAAATTGTAACGGCAAATATAATAAACGGTGGCAAACAGACATGAAGTCGGCGAGTGGCTTTTCTAAGACTGGACCACCGCAAATATAACTGCAATTTTCTTTACGGAGGTCTACTCGAGCCTCTACTGTATGTCAGTACTAACCTTGTCGTTGGTAATGTAGCTATCTGGGATCTTGATGGTGAACTTGCGCTGACAGGGCTTAAATTATAAATATGTTTTATTTTAGATATATACATGATCTAGGAAGAACAACTATTGTGGTAAACTGTACTGTGATCCCTATATTATATTGATATTCGAAATAAAAACAACATTATTATTACCTTAATTCCGTCATTACAATCATGGTAAATGTTGAGTTTAGGGTCAATGGGGGTAAATTCTTCGGTATGTCCACGAATTTCGAATTCTCCCTAGAAAGAATAATAATATAATAATATTAATGTTCTATTTTTATATTTAAAGAAATTAAGTTAGTTTAACACATAAACGGGATAAGCTCGTGAGAAGTATCATTTTAAACATGAATTATGATATAAATACTATTATTTTTGAATATTGTTCAAATAATGTTAGATTATACATTCTTACCATTGAGTTTGTTTTACCGGAAGCCATAAGATCGTCAGCATCAACTCCTAAAAGATAACAATAACATAGATTTACTCAAGGGAGGTCTAACAATTCCAAGTTAAAGGTCCGAGTTAGACTATTCGACTATAATATCAGTGACTATACCTCTATCATCATCATACAGCTTTACTTTAACTCCTCCGGCGGGCTTGCCATCACAGATGAGTTTACCCTTTACACCGGAAGACTGTGTGCGGCCTACTCCAAGGGAACAGACCACCCCGATTAATAACAACGACACAACCAAATGACGGATCATTCTAAATAGAATCATAATTAACTACATAATATTCAATTAGAACAAAGAAACATTTAATGAAACATTTAATATTCAAAGAAGTTAATAATCAAAATGTAGGGTTACTGTATAGGGTTTATGAAGGATTACGGTATGCAGTCAGTGTTAGTAAGTTATAGTAGTAAGAAGGGTTGTCAGGGAATAAAGAAATACAATTCATTATTGGAAATTAGGAGGTCTGGTAAACGAGGACAAGGATTATTGTGAGATAAAGGAAGCTATTGGCAGGAGGAGCCGTGTTATTGAGATATAAGCAGAAACAACTGACCGACTTCTTTAATGAGAAAATAACAGTTGTTAGAATAGAATGGAAGATATAACAAGCAATAAAACAACAAAAAACATATATATTTTATATTATTTATACAAATATTTATTTCGGAAAATAAACTATTCTTTGCCGTATGAGTCCGGTCTCCCATTCACACACAATTCTTTCAAAAATAATTAATATTTTCGAATGGGAGGTCCGTTAACTATATATAAGGTGTACTGTAGCCTGTTGAAAGCGAACAATACAATGTATAATTAGTAATATGAATAGACGGGCTATATATATATATATATATATATATATATATATATATAACTCTTTATTATTTAGTTTATATAAATATATTAAATAAGTCTTTATCAACAATTAAGCAGTTAATCCTGTTGATAGCACTAGTTCTAAGCTTTGCAATACTGAACCAACAACTGTTACAAAAAATAAAACTCCGTAATTTAATAGTTCTACAATGTTTGTTTTACAGAAACTTTTCCCGTTTTCAAAGGGTTAAAAAGTTCTAATAATAAAAAGAGTGTATATAAATGTAGTAACCCTACACCCACTACAATGAAAATGCCATTGTATCAACAGTTCTGCGCGCCCTATTGAGAAGGCGTTTTTATTGTTCTAGAAAGTGAATTCCGGTTCTTTGTATACTTAGAAAGACAAACAAGTCAAAGGTTATGTCACACCTCTTTTATTAATACAAAACATTAACAAAATGTGTGGTCTTATTTATATTAATAATATAAATATAGTTAAATAACACTCTTTCGTTTGTTGTGTCCTGTACTAGATGTTTTCTTAACATCACTGCTAGATCTACGGGAGTCTGCAGGTCTGTCAATGCACAGCGTGCTCTTCTCAGCCAACATCGTCTCAGAACCTAGAACAAAGTCCTTTAAAGTAACTTAGAATATAACCAAATTGGCTAAGCCCAGTATGACAGGCTTTCTTTCCCAACGGCTCTCTTTATGTAGGCAATCATTCTTTATAGTTGCTGAGTTGGAGATCGAACCATCCAACCTGGGCCCGGGCCAGGCCCGCCGACTTTTTTCAGGGCCCGGCCCGGCCCGCTGGAGGGTCTGGTGGAGATAATGTGTTTCTATGGATCGGTCTTTATATTGAGCTTACTTTTATGCTGAACAACTGTTTCCTGAGGGACAATTTCAATGTTCTCTTTTGACCGTCGAAGAACCGAATCTATAATTTATGAGTGAACTTATATTATTGTTTTATTAAAATAGTTTAGGCCTAATCATTTCTGACTTCAGGTAACCACATTATTGCCACACAAGTTGCTCTACCCCGCTTATAATTAAGTTCAAATAATTGAATCAATATTTATAATTGATGAATTCTTTCTTGTAAGTGTATCTAGTTGGGTGGTCCTCTTGGGAGGTCGTCACTTACCAACTCGCAGTGGCATAAAAGTAGAAGTTGACATATCTAGTAGGATAGTGCTAAAATTTTTCTTGAGAAGAAACAAGTGAATTCAATGTTAAATAAAATACAATACATGTATAGTTATAATATATGGTTACAGTTTAGAATCTCTGATATATATTTACGTGGGAGGCCGCAAATGTAATTAAATATTATCGTTACGAGAATGAGACTTCTTCAACTTAAATAACTACAAAACTACAAAAGATTCGCTTAAAATAAACAACTTCTGTTCGAGTAAGAGATAGAGAGACCTCTCTCAACTTCTTTTCTTCTAAAAAATTGCTTAACGCTAGTGTTTTAAATTTAAATACATAAGGGTCAGTTTTTTAAGCTACTAACTTATTAAAAAATTGTAGATAAATTTTAGATGCCGCAAAGCCATTGATAAGGCTTGTATAAGTTATTGAAGTACTTACAAAAGAATGCTGGAAACAAATGCTAACTGAAGATGGCATCGGCAGCTCCATATGCATATGCATAAAAAGTGAACGTTTTCTCTATAACTTTAGGAGTTCTTGTTAAAGCAATTCTAACAGACATATATATACCCACAACGCTCTTTCAAATACACCCTAGGGATCCTCTGTCCAAAAAGAAACACAACATTTGCTTCACTTATTTTTAAAAAACATTTTTTGAATAATTGGCCAACAAAAATGGAAAGAATGACAAAAGTTTCAGCAAAGAATGTGATTTTAGAGATGAGATTCGTGCCACAGCTAGGACCACCGCGTAGATAATTCGGTTAAAAAATCGTTGTTAATTCGATATATAATGAGACATTCTAAGCAATGACCCTATTAGTTTGGAAACGAGGAAATGGAAAATAATGAAAAGAGTTAATAAGAAAAGGGAATAAAACAATAATAAAAGAAGTTATTAAGTATATAAACTAAAATAATTATATCTTCTGAACACTCCTAATTCTATTCCTAGACTGTTTAATTATCCTAAAATATGTTATTCTATCTTCAATTAATGTTTCTAGTTCTATGAAAAATTATGTTTAACCGAGCTGTGCTGAAAAAAAATCGCGAGGAAAAAATTGTGGCCGCATTTATTCACGTTTTTGGAAAAACTATAGTTCCCATAACCTAGTCAAGGAGACGCTTTCTGTTTCCGGGAATGATCGTTCCCGTGGTGGGACGTTGATTACTTTTCAGGTTTGGGATTATAATGAAGAATTGTCTATAAATATCGAGACAATCTTTTTTTTTATATATTTGAAATATTGTTATTTGAATGTTTAAACATATTATAAATACATTTAAAACTGTGACCTTTTATAAAACTATCCTTTTTATTTGTCTTTCATTTGCCACGAAAGAAAAGAACGAAAGTAAGAGATTTGCGAATTGTAAAAGAAGACTGCAGTTTCAAAAATCGCTCATTCTGTGGCAAAATTAAACTTCCATCATATTGTTCTATAAGCAATTTGTTGTTTGTTGTCAGTAAAATATTATTGTACTAGTTTTATTTTGCATCATTTCCAGAAAAAGACAAATTCGCAATTGCGGAAGCCTATGTATTCCACCGTGTTCTGAGGTCTTTTGTTTCTTATAGACTATATATTAATCGACTATCTACTTAAACGTGGTGTAACCTAGTGGTTAGAGCAGCGGTTCCTGAATCCGCGAGGATATGAGGTACAGGTTTCGACTCCCCGTAGCTGCACAAGAGGCTGCAGTGAACAGCAGCTTACTTATCCATATTTCGTGCACCCGAAGATTCAATGTTAGAAAGGAGCCGTCTTTGCTCAGAAGATTCCGGAATGAATGGTCAAAGCTCTGTCTCGAAGAAATCTACCATTTACTCTATTTATCAAATTAACTAAAAATAGAGTTTTATTATTCACTCAATGATTTAGCCTTAAGATGAGATAATTTGCGAAAGAACGTTTACATAACTATTCTTATTTATTAGAGAAATGAACTAAAATAGGAGTATATGAAAAGTGGAACAGTTTTGGTAGATCAGAAGTTGTATAGGTTTACTTATTTTACAACCATTAAACTCAGCGATGCTCCTTTATCTGCAGGGTGGTCAGTGTAGCTAACAATCCATTTGCCTTATTAACAGTTGTTACTATTATTAAATGACAATTCGGAATAAGTAACTATGACATTGCCGTTGAAAGAGAATTAATAAAGGTATAATTATGGTATCTTTAATTATGAATATACATTGTTGTGTCATCTCATAATTTCTTCACGGTTGCTATTAAATCTCTTGCCAAATAGAATATACGGCTCGCCAACGGAGACAGTGGGATTAAAGGACTGTGTTCCCATTTTAAATTTAAAGTTCATTTTTCCCTGAAATGCTTAAACCAAATCATTCGAAAAAACTCAGTCGCACAGATTGAGCTATGTTCTTTCTAATGATATATAAATAAGCATAAATTCCTGGGTGAACTAATCCAGGAATTGTGCCGCAAGATTTCACCATTGAATTTGCCCTGTCCCGTTGCTTTAGGGCGCCGCGAGCCGTGAATAATAAATATGGTTGAAGTTAGAAGTGATGGCGGTCGGCAGCTTCAAATCAAAGAAGCCAACTATAATTATTGATTTGATTCTAAATTTAAGGGTAAGGGATCATAGTTTCCTTTCCGTAAGTGTTCGAAATTCTCATTCTGACTATAGAAATATCATACTTATATACATTTGAATACAATTCTTCGTAACTTTATCGTTATACTCCTTAACAATCTTTATAACCATATAAAACTAACCAAACTATAAGCATATTTTGATTTCTGATGTCTAACTTGTTAAATCGTTAGCTCTCATGCCAACAACTGATCCATCAATCAAAAAACCTCAAACTGTTATATAGATAGCAAGAAAATATTTTTCCAAAACATGTCCACTCTTACCCTTTTGTTTCAAAAGCGACTAAATTCACATTTGCATGTGAGGGCATCTACAACATTTTGGTTCTGTCTTTCGCATGCCCTTTGATGTACAAGAAGGCTATTATTGTGTAATGTTATATCATTTAATTGGGACATAAATTATTTAATAATTGATATTTGATTCGTTTTTACTTGGCTTTTAAATAAAAGTTCAGACACATCTTTGGTTTTGCACAAGATCGCTTAACAAAATATGTTATGAAGCAAGCAAGTCTGATAGTAATTACCTTATACTTACAGAGTAATGAGATAGAATCGGCCCTGCTAGACTAAATAACTTCTGTGATTGTGCTTTAGCCTAGTGGTCAGACCAGTGGTTTCTGAATCCGCGAGGATATTAGGTCCTGGTTTCAGTTCCCCTTAGATGCAGAAGGCTTCAGTAAACATCAGCTTATTTATCCCATGTTTCGTCAACCTGAAGGCTAACTGTTATACCCTTCTTTGATCAGAAGATTCCGGAATAAACGGCCGTAGGAGAAGTTTACTATAATTGTGATACTAGTGATTTTGCGAAATCTCTTTTATAAAACACCTATGTAACCTTTGTTATAAGAACCAAATTCGAAACTGTTTCTTAAATGACGATATAGGGTTTAGTACATCTGTAACAGTTAAACTTACAGTTTTAACATTTTAGCAAGTAAATTAGCTGTATATCTAATTTACACTTTAATAATTAGTGTTATAACGGTCTTAAAGAGTATTTTCTAAATATAGACATATCTTCTTTAGTATATAACACACAACTACTGTTATTTATAACCGCCATAGCAATCCTATATACTTAGGTACCCATGTACGTCTCTCGTCTCAGTAATGTTTTCACAACAAATGATTACAAGTATATATATATATATTGAACCAATGTTATTTATTGTTTCATCATGGGAAGTCCTTGCAATTGAGTTCTTCGCCCATACTAATCGGTTAATTTGTGTATTTTCATGTATTCTATTAATAATAATTCGATTATGTTGTAATAAATATTACTAACATATTATTCATATTTGTGTTATTATATTACTATTTTTATACGGACCGGTCCAAACTGTTCACAACTAACTATTTTTATTGGATTTTTGCTGGATGTGTGCAAAATTCTGCACTCTTTGATCTTCGTTGCATGTATTCTTGAACTATTTGTTATACCTGTTTAAGGCACGTTACAATCAAAATTTTATTATCCATTTTATAGTTTTATATTATTCAGATTGAAAAGTTATCAAAATTGATATAATTATCAGAAAATTTGAAGGAAAACTAATGATTTTAGACCATGTTGAGTTTTTGGTATATCTGCTCTGCCTAACTTGGGTTACTGTAGTCGAATTAATAATAAAAGTGCTGAAACACCTAATTATATTAAGAATATTGTAATTATTCCGCGAGCACTTACGTTTTGAGCCATAAAAATGGTAGAAATGCTTTTAATTTTTCGAATTTGGTAGCAGTTCACGAGTTCTAAATTCATGCAAAGGGCGCA
>JAQGAV010003184.1:0-13093 GCA_034691345.1 Phasmarhabditis papillosa | reverse complement strand
CAAAAATGCATTATAACAGTTTATACATATACATATACAAGTAAAAGTATTAAGTAAATTGTTTAAAACATAAAAAAACATTAATAGAATCACAAAATAACATAAAAGGTACACGTAAAAATGAGGGCATCACAAAATAGCAGACAACAGTACACGTAAAATGACGACTGGGTTCAAAATATACTTATTAACAATAAGACCCATATAAATAATACGCAATAATATTAAATGAAGGACATTCCACTGGTGCAATAATCCTGTAGCAATCGCTCGATTTCGTTCTTCCTTGCATCACTCTCCGTTGCTTCAATTCTATCATCACTGAATGACGAAAATACAGCACAATTGTCAAAAATAAATCTTACCGTATTAAAGCTTTATATTTTTCCCTAGCTTTCTCGCACGCCAAATGAGCATAATTTACCGGAACAGGAATTGACACCGGTTTCCTACATCTAGCCGATAGGAAACAAAGGCGATATGTCATATCCTAGAAAACGAATAATAGCTGACAAGTGGCTGTTCAACCTACGCAAATTTCCTGAGCTTTTAGGTGGAGTTCGTCGTGTAGAATGTAGTAGTGTGCAGGTTTCGATGTACCCTAAATGACTAATATAACGAAATGAATGCTACAAACTGCTAACAATTTCACCATGATGAGAGGCCAGCCAAATGTCGAATTGTGTCGGACTGACCACCTGCCGATCTATTGTTGTACCCGAGGGAACATTTTCATATCTTAATAAAGAAGTGATGTGTTCTTATTGCAGCTGATGACTTACTCTCCATCCTTGCCCATCGTTGGTTTGAAAAAGCGAGTTCCGTGCCTTTTCTGAACAACGATGTAAGTGAAGGTTGGCAGAGAGGCGCAGATCTTGCTACTGTGAAGGGGATCCTTGATGAGAGTTTCCCAAGACGTCCTGAAACATGTTTAGTTAACAACAGTTACCCAGTTTTACACTTAGATATTATGTACTCAAAAAATGCATTCGCCAAACACTTTAACATACTTCATCCATTCCATTTCCGTTGCTCCCATTTGAAGCATTTCGGAATCCGAGATACCATCCCGGAACACAATAACATGTTCGGCGAAGAAGCCATTTGCCTATAACATTTACCAAGTTATTTTTATAACATTTCATTGTATACCTCATGAAACGACAGCATCAGATTTTTAAACTGCCTATCAAAACATTCCACAGTTTCTTTGGCCTTCATCTGAGCATAGATTTCGTATTTGTACCTGAAATTTAAACATATAGATGTTATTATTGGTAATCAACACACATCGATCCCTGTTCATCCATACTAGCCACCATGCTAGCTATGCTAATGTCCATATCATCGTGAGGTGCGGGATGGGTAACATCAATCCCAATGTACATAGTCCTGAAAGAATTGTATTTATTGTGAGAGAAAAACCCAAGTGAAACTTACTTTTTCAAGTCAAAATGAGCAAGATTGCTGACGGATGGCGGATGATCGGCGTAGATATTAAGGCCGCCCAATTTGCCGTTTATCTTTGTTGCCAACGAGAAGAAAACTTTGTAATCGGGGTTCCACTGATTCTTGAGTCTGAAATTCTGAGTACTTTAGAAGAGCTGTCTTGCTGGGAGTAAATGCAACACTTTTTAACATTGCTCCTAGGCTAATTGAATAAGAATGTTTCGACTCGTAAGCGGAGCGTGAATTTCCACTTAAAAAGTAACTTACGCCAATTCTTCGTTGTCGATAACCGTAATGACAGTCCTTTGGTCGATGACCTGCCCCACAACGTGTCGCTCCCCTTCGCAGATGGTTTTTATTCGACCTAAATAGTCATTTACAAACGATAAATATCAGCACAAATACCATAAAAATCATAAGATCGATCATTGAATATGAGAAACACAAGTCGCTTGGAAGCGGCATCTGATCGCACTTCCATTTTGTCCTTTTCAATTTGAATCACCTAAAACACACATTAAAACTGAAAACTAACGGAAGCACACCTTAGAAAGAGTGAAGTATTCAGTTGGATTGTAATTGCCAGTCCTTTTCAAATCTGCAGGAACTCTATCCAACTCTGATAAACATAATTTGGGATCATCCGAGTACATTTGAACCTGAAAGATTAATAATGGGTTATCGAACAACCGAAGTAATATATCACCTGCGGATGGACTTGCGGATCTTTACTATCAACTTTCAGCCCGCGTTCCTTCAATCGGATAATCAGACGATTGTAAAATTTCCTGAATATCGATTGTAATTAACTACAAACAATCTAGCACACCCTGCATATTTTAACGAGACAACTGGCTTTCCTTCCATTGGACCAACCAGTATCACTACAACAAATACAATGGTAGCAGCGATTGGTTCTGAAGAGTAATATTAACAAAATTTAAGAAAACAGCTAACACTTACCGTTTAATACTTTTGACTTGTAGAATCGTATGGGCTCTACGATCTCGACTTCCTTTCCTTCGCCATCTCTGAGAACTGGAGTATCCAGCACCATGCCTTTGCACTCTATCATATGAGGATTGAAATCAACCTTAAATATCAGCGACATTTAAAACAGCAAATACGAACGAACTCCAAAATTACTAAGAAAACCATTGTTTTCCAATCCAACCCCAGCCACCAAATTATCAGTCATTTTTTTGTATTTCGTCGGCTCTCGACATACACCCTATAAATATTGTCAACGTTGGCATATTTATCGTCAGCAAATACCCTGATAAAAGCTTGCCGAGTGAAAAAGTCTAGCTTCTTGATGTAACTTTGCGTCCGATGAATGTAAAGGATCTGAAAATCAGGAATAGAAATCAGAATGTAATCATTAACATACTTCCATTGGCACGTAATATTTCTCTTTTCCTAGCTGAACTTCGATCAGTGGAAGATATGGGTAGCTGAATGAAAATGAAAAATATAACCAACAACCCAAATATACCTTAGGGGTTGTCGAGCATAATGATACTCCTCTTGCAAAGTTCCGCGTGCCGTTCGGAACGTAACAGCAGATTCTGAATATTTCAATAAAGCTCTTAATGTTGTAAAATCAATACCATCTGCAACTCCTGTGACCTTGAAATGACGCTCCGACAAAGCCAGTTGTCCACTGCAAAAGAGCTATATTAAGAACAAATCCAGGAAGACGTTGAGTTTAAAAAAGATAGTTATCTTAGCGAAGAAGGAATCTCACTCTTTAACAGGCATGGGCGAATGTGAGTCGACGTCACATTTTTGAAAAAAAGGGGCTCCGAAATTTTTTTTTTAAATTTTGATGATTTGTATAGAATTCGCATACGCAACACGGCTTCGCGTGAACGCGGTAAAAATGTTGCAAAAATCTGCTTTTACAAGTTAGAAAAATGTTTAAAAAGTGGTAACGTTCTACCTTTTTTTATCCGGAATCAGCGCAGCGGGCCTTTGGACTCCATTGACATCAGTACCTCCAGCCTTAACATGCAGACCCTCTATTTTCAATCGTAGAATGCGTCGTTGGTGCCTATTCATTCCACAGCCTTTCAGTCGTTCCAAATCTTCTTTCCACTTATGTTTCTTCTCCACAAGAAATGCCTAATCATGACATTATTAGCACGTTGATGAAGTAACAAACCTCCTGGAGAATTTCAATGTAGAATGTGAGAAGATCCATATCCAACGTGTAGAATAGACGATTGGCCACTGTAATCAACTAGTTAACAAAACAAAGGAAAGCAGATTTTGCTGTTGAACAGTATTAATGCGAAACGGAGTGCAGGATTTAGCCTAGACTAATTTGTTGTTACTTACATGTCCAATTGACCATAGGCGATGAATCCTCCATCTGGCGAATTGAAGCATAAAGACCGACCCATGCACGCACTCCGGGAGTAATCTTTATCTTAAAGGCACGATACAAGCAAAAAGTTCAACTCAAATTGAATATTTTTAACTAATCATCACAAGAAATATTATAAACAAAAAAGATGGTATAATTTGATAGATTTTACGAGAACTTGCACCTTGTGTCCATCTGGTTCAAATAATCTGGGTTATTGCCGATTAAGTTCGGAAATATAGCAGAAAACTATATCAAGCAGTTGAAATTTGGAGAACTTCTCATTAGATTCAAGGGTTCGACCGAGATAATTGTAATTGTATAAATATTTTTAGATTTTCCATTTTCTTGCATTTCTCGCCGAACATCTTTTAGAGTCTAAAGACTCTAAAAACAAACCTCGTAATTTTTTCTATCCATGAAATCGAATTTTCCAGGTATAGCATAAACTGAACCAGCTGCCGTCTCCCATTTTGCACTGACAGGATTTTGGTTGCTAAATTAATTACAGTCATCTAATTTTTCAATGTTTGAAATTATGGTCCCTAACGACTCGTTACTCTCTCGTTAGTAACGAGAGAGTGATCCGAGGCATCCGATATACTACGGTCGCCAAAATGTTATCAATAGTTATTTCAGAAAATTTGAGTGTTGGCATCTTTTTGGCGATCAATGTTTCACTTGTTAGGCTTCACACAACTAAAAAAACCCTCACCTAGAAAACATTAGAGGCAGACGTGCTCTCTGCGTTAAAAGGCTCTTCATAAATTTCTGACAGGCATCGATAGTCGCACGATCTGGGCCACCTAATTCGAATTTATATGGAGAAACAGGGCTGAGTTTAACACGAACACGCACATCTTTCTGTAAGTATTCTTCTATGAATGCAACTAATAATGACGGTTTTCCCGAGACCACTTAAAAGAGCAAAGAGTCTCTTATCATGTTGGACTTACATTAAAGAGTTGAATTTTATGAGCTAGTGGCTTTTTTCGTTGTTTTTTTTTGTTCTATTAAAAACCACTCCAATATGGACTTTATTTTATCCGGGTTTTCAAATTCTGCGAAGTAATTAAATACCTCGTCTGAATTCTGGACGTCCACCACGCGGGTAACCGTTTGCTCTCTTTCTAATATGTTTGTTTGCGACCAGGCAGAACTGTGGTCGTCAAAAACAAAATCGAAGAATGCATTCTCACGATCAACGACCGCCCAAAATGCTCTTCTTTTTAGCTCCCTGGAAAAGAAAAGATCATGTTAAACGGATGACTGTGCGATAATGGTACCTTTCCTTGATCTCGATTTCCTGTGGTGGTTCTGATTGTCCTCTCGATTCACCACCGCCGCGTCCACGCCCACGACCGCGACCTCGGCCCCGTCCACCTTTTCCTCTAGCCTGCCGTAACTCGTGGAAGTCTACTTTATACTCGTAGAGCTGGAAACGGACGATATCTATTCAATTTGCTAACATATGAATATTGTAACTCTATATAATACCCGTGAATCATATGGTAACATGAATGAGTATTATATCTGAACAAATTCCAAAGAATGACGAATTATCAATTCAAGAGCAACCGCCACATCAGTTGTGGCACACTAGAGCAAAGTATGATACTGATAAAAGCGGGAAACCGGCAAAGAAAGAAAAATATGTTTATCTTACTTACTCTTATTTCACTTGTTCTTAGTTGAAATAAATTCGCTAAGAGGTCGATTTCCTTCCCTCTATAGACGTAATCTTGTCGAGGGTATGGAGCAAGAGCATCGACCTGAAGCAAAAGACGGTACCCAGACTTTTTGCACATTGAAATAAAGGAGAAAACCAGCTGTAGCATTACTTACTAAATTGACTTACGTTTTCAACTACAAGTTGAGAACTGCTGCTCATTTTCCCATAGCCAGAAAAATAAAAATATTAAAATTCTATACCACGGCCAGGTAGTAATCGCGTCCCCAACATTACAAGCAAATATAAGAAATAAAAACATATTTACTAATTAATTCGATATATCGCACTAAACATAACACGTTTTGTCAATTATGTGACGAATTAAGAGAAATTAACTAGTTAGAAATGATAAATAAAACATTGACAACCGGGATGCGTTCCACCGAGAAAGGAAAACTAAAGAATACCTCAAAGCAGGATACAAACAAGAGGTTCTGAATAGAAAATTAACTTTATAATGTTACCAAAATATCAAAACAACATAAGACACACGTAGCATTAAGCTAAAAATAACCGGGAGCAAACAAGATCAGAAAAAATGATACTATAGAAATACTCGTTTATGTAATACATTATTCACTTTTCTCCTTATCAACCGGGTTGTTCGGGAGAGTGAAGCATTGAATAAAGAAGTGACAGTGTCTGGACACTTCTATGGCAAGGTCATCAGTGTCCACAGAGAAATTCAGCGTAATAACATCAGCATCTAATATAACATCAAGTTTATTTTTACCATCATAAGAATAATACCTCGCAGTTGTACATCGATGGGTAGATGCCAACCATAGAAAAATCCGTTATGTCTTTCCGTAAATGCGCTTACGAGTACCTTGTCAACCTTTTTATTTAATGGCTGATAGGTGAGCCTAGAAAAAGGATAAATGAAGCTATTCGTCAATGAACAAACGTAGGATCACGTGGAATAACACCTGCAGGATTTCTCGTTAAGTCATCAATCATCTCCGCACGGCAAATATGAGGATGCTGAAGTTTAGAATTAGTAATATTGACAATTACCGCAACGTTACCTCCCCTGGCATGAGAGCATCTTCTTTATTGTAGAAAACCGGCAACACCATCAGAAGCTTAAAAATTAATTTAAGAAAAAACAAATGTTTGCAATACATACCACAGGATTATTAGATCCTGCTCCTTCTGGTATCCATTTTAGATTGTCTTTCGTAACAAGGTTGACTCTCCGCTAAAAATTATGTAAAATGTAAGTATGATCTGTTCTAACCATGTGACCACCAGTAATCCCAGTGGAAGTTCCCACGACAGATTGGTTATCGTTCAGCAATGACATTCTGACAGTGTGCAGTTTGGTCACAGCTTTACCAATGGTATATTTTCCTTAACAATACAATTGTGGTTAATAAAGGAATTAATATTACCGGCACAGAGAGCTTTGACCCATGACCACATAGTTTTCTCAAGGGCATGCATTCGAGCGGTATAAAAGTTGAGACACTGTATTAAGAATTAAAAACTATTAAATATTGTATTAGGATCACCTCATTTTCGGGAATATTAGGATCGGGAAATGCAGATAAGTCAGTTCCATACCACATAAGCTGTCTAGCCTAAAGTGAAATAAATTTGTAGAGCAAAATATTTTCCTCCAACCATGGTCACATTATTTCTGATTAAAACATAATGAAAGGGGCATTGCTTTTGCAAATCGACGTCATTGGTATCAATTCCTAAACATGTTCATATAAAAACACTGATGAACACACACCGAATCGCAGAAGAACTTCCAGTTGGCAAGGGGCGCCAGCCAAAGCCGTAAAATGCGTTACTTGACGTTTTGTATTAACTGTGCGAGTAGCCAGGAGAGACTGAGCTTGTGAAGGAGGCAACATGTACAAGATCATTTCTGCCATCCTTAAATAATATATTTAATATAAAATAGGCTCGTAGGACTAACATGCAATACTTGTGGTTGACTTTGTAGCACGGAAGCTTGTCAGAATTTGTTGGCGTTTCGTTTGTCAGGAGATACATAATGACATTGAAACCGTCGGTACCCACAAGCATTGATACAACTTGCTAAATAAACAAAAATTAAAGACATTCAGTATGTTATGTTAACCATTAAAAAATGTTCAAACAATTCATTCCTATTGTCCTCTTTGGTTCTGTACTTCTTACCGCCATGGGTAGTGATGACATGCCGGATAGTGTGTAATCCCTTCCAGAACTATAAACGAAATACAACAATAGATGCTACGAAGTGTGTCTACTACCTTATGCAGATTTCCTTCAACAATATTCCGCAAGAATCCTCTGATCCATTTATTGTCAGTAGCCTTCATTATTGTCTAGAAAAATAATTATATAAATAGTTTTATTATTCGGACCTGCTCCAGATCTGCTCGGTCGGTCATGATCGATATCCAGTCTATGTTTATTTCAGAGTAAGTTCGAAACTCAGAGTCGACACACTAAGATAGGAATGATATTTGTATTGGGCATCTAGAAACCTGGTCGAACTCTGTTCGCCAGTTGATCCGATTCTCTCCTACTAAAGCGGTATATCCGTCAGCACGGGGCGAGGCTCCTGCTTGATCAGTTCTGGCTGCGTGCATAACGGGACTCTATAATAATACAATTAGATTTTATAAATAGTAATTATTACCGAATCGTATATACCCGTTGCAGCAATTCCAAAACCGACCCTAGCGTTGAGCATAGCTTCTTTCCGGATACCTTTGTTCAATAATCTGGAATATTGAAACAATTAAACGACTGCGTGCTTTTCGCTTACGCATTTGAACTACTAGTACTCTGAAGGCTACTCAGCGATTCATTATAAAGGGAGGAAAAAACACTAGTTAGTCGACTTGGACTTGTTCCGACAGGTGCCTTAAAATAATACATATGGTGAACGAACTACTATGCCTACCGAATTATCATCAAACCGGTAACCATCACGTCCATCGCTCTCCGGACTAGGCTCTTTTTCTTTCTTGCGTTGCTTGTTTTTCTTCTTCTTGGTTTTCGAAGGTGAATTGTTCCCATTAGCATTCGGGATATTGTCATTCTGAAATGAAGTTATAACCACTATAGAGGCAAAAATGATCTACGAGTAGATGACAATCTAACTTACATCATCACCATTTTCGCCATTGTTCGGATCTAGCGATTCAGCTGATGACATCGTATTGTTGCTATCAGAACCAAAACTGCCGATGTCGTCGCTGTCGATACTGCCGTTGGATGAACTGGTGAGAGAGACGTCCGTCAATGAACCTTTCCTCTGAAAACCAAATATACTTGAACATTTACAACCAGCATTGTGTAAGGAGCCCAGCCAAAAACTTGGGCAGGTAGGCCTGGGCCCGGGGCCCTTCCAGGTCGGTTTCGCCAGACCGCGCCTCTTTTTAAAAATGATGAAAATAATGAATAACAAGAAGGGGGCTTGAATAGGCCAAATACTTAAGGGCCATCCCGGGAGGCGCCATGTATTTTGACTCCCGCCAAAAATATGGCCCGGCCCGCGGCGATACGCAACACTGGTTAAAAACAAAACCAACCTTGCGTTCCTTTTCTTCGTCCTTTGATGACGATGCTTTCTTTTCCGGGTGTTCTTTCTGATTATTTTTGCTTTCTTCTTTACGTTTCATGTCTTAGGTGAAGCACCCAACTTTTTTACAAAAGATTCAACGCATACGGTTGAACAGTATGCAAAAATGAGGATCTGCGACTGATTAGTATATCGCACAGGATCAGCACAAAACTCACAAATTTTGTAATGGCTCGACTAGTGGCGTGACAAAATTGTAGGTACGCAACCTACCTCGTCGCCGCTGTTTTTATTCCGAATAAAATCAAACGAAAATTTTAAATATAAATTTGGAAATCATTTTAATTTACATTTATTTGAGTTAATATCTGCGTTTTTGTATGGGAACCCTGCGTAAATTCTTCGTTTGCGCAAAAGAGTTGAATGATAAGACCCACTTCGTAATTCTATGAGAAATTGGATAGAAATATGTAAATTGGAGGCGAAAACGAAGCAATCCAGCGTAATTTCTCGCCCTCATTGATCTATCTTATATCTAATGTTTTCAAATACATCAGCTTTGCCGTGATCTCCAATCGTTGGTATGATGATCATTACCGGCTTCATGTAATGGTGACATTGTCCGATTCTTATTAAGGCTTTCATTTTGTTTCGGTACTGGTATGTCTGCTGATTTCTGCCAGGTTTTATGTAACTAACGCTTGTATGCACTACTTTGAACACTATTATTGGCTTTTTTTCAAATGGTGCTCATTTCAGTTTTGTGAAATAGTATTTCATGACTAATTTTTCTGTAATTTCAGTCTGATGTTGATGTAAATAATATGGAATTGCAAGTTATGAGTAATAATTGGCAACATTCTGCCCGTAATGATTAATTGTATGACGGTTATATACGCCAGACGCATTTTGAGAAAGCGCATTAGTTTTTCTTTGTAATTGGTTGACTTCAAACTCTGTTTTAAATATCATCAACCCATCGCTATCGGGACTATACGGATCTTATACTTTGGTTGTTCCAGATCCGTACCGCTCTGTTCGATATTAAACAAAGTGATACGCGTTGTTTCCCTACTTTAAGTACATTTATTTTCAATATATTTATTCAATAGAACCACATACAACAATGAGCATATTTTGTGCAAAGTTTTACAAGTAGTAATATTATATTAAGTAAACTATTTAACGTTATCTACAATGATACCCGTAAATATGACCGGAATCAATTACACATGTATGAGGGGGAGCATATTAAGGATTTGATTACTAGATCTGGAGAGGAGATGGAATTTTAATGAATAACTACTATAGTGTATTTAGCTAATTATAGGGGCACTTCCATATTTATAACAACTGAACTAGACCGTTGTTGCAGAGAAGCTTTGCGTACACATCTACCAGGAGTACGCAGGAGTTGCTCGAATTCCCACTGAAAAATGTTTTATTTATTTGAGAATAATAGTAGTTTATGTTGGCCTAAGGTAGAATAGGCACAATTTGCGTTTCATATAGAGCACATGGTTAGAACGTTGTGCGTGATTAACTTAGAAACGAACGGTTCCAGTTTGTCGAACCATGCATTTTGGAAAATTGAACATTTGTAGGTTTTTAAATACAATCTGCGGTACTCTGTTTTTCGAAAAAAAAAGCTTTTTTTTTTCGTTTTTCTTGTAGCTAAACGTACCCTTTTGTCGATGATATCAATACTGACTGGAGGCAGTGAATACTTTGGATGTAAATAGTCGTTGACTTTGTACGGTCTAGGTGGTTCCGCTAACGACAGCTTCTTCTCAAATTTACCGAACTTTCTGGGAACCTGTCGGTAGAATTCGAGTGAGGTGCTGAAATAAAAATGTTGTTTTGGAATATAGCCCTATTTTTGGAAGAAACATGAGAAGAATAAGATCAACGGGAGTAGCGTAATACTTCTGCTATATTACTTATTCATTCAACTTGTTCTATATCCACTGGTTATGGCCAAGGGTGGCAAAAGAATGGTCCTTTTTTTTATAATTATAAGCCCCGGCCGGGCCGTGCCCAAGGGTACTTTTCAGATTTGCGGCCCTGGACCTGGCCAGCCCGGAACTCTTGATAAGACTAAAGTTCGGTGAGTTTGATGATTGTGGCCGGGTAGTATATGGCAGTTTGTCGGTTATCCCTACCTTGATGATACAGAATCGATCTCGACGAACTTGGTGTTTCTTCTAGGAGATTTCACTGAACTGAACGGGATGCTCCTACGCGGATGACATCTGTAAAGATAGATTAGATGTTGGAGTATAAATTTTGCTATTCAATCCGGGCCAACTTTTGGAAAAACGGAACGGTCCGCTCGAAATAACTACGTGCCGGATCGGTAATAGATCTGATCCAACAAGTATCGGACTGATAAAATATATTGAGTCTTTGGAAAACCGTTAGCAATCTTTGGAAATAGGACCCATATCCAGACACTTGTATTCCCGGGGTAAATGTATCCCCTCGAATTTTGAAACCACCAAAAAGGTGGTTTTGGCAATTTGTTTTTTTCCGCGTGTATGGACGTCGCTGGATACGGGTCCAGGGCCTAATTCGATGAGTTTAGTGTTGATTAACCGTCAATGACATAGGTTGGCCCGGCTCAGGAAGCCAAAGCCCGAATTTAATTACTTTTTCTAAGCTAGTTTCTAAGAGCTGAGCATTGATTAAACGGTTCGATATATTAGAAATCTGCTCGGTTGGCCGCCCAACTCAGAAAGGAATAGCTCGAAACTACTGCATTACTCCGGAATGACCCTAATCAGAGCTGGTTACCGGCCCGGCCTGAAATTTTGAAACCCAGGCTGGGCCGATTCGGGCCGGCCGGATAACCACCTCTGACCTTAATCGGTCAAGATCTGAACTTCAACTTACTTTGAAGGAATAAGAGTGCACCATCCCATGAAGAAGGCTATAAGTAGTACGGTATATAGGAATAAGATACCAATTGTAATATACAGCAACATCAACACATTGGCTTATAAGCTGGAATTAAAGTTATATTTATAATAATAAAACTTATAAAGAAAGTATTAAAGTTATATTTATAATAATAAAACTTATTAAGAAAGTATTAAAGTTACAAATTTTGAACAATAGACTTAAGACATATTATTTACCACCTGTGTTTATATTATAAATGAATACAAAAATAGAATTTAGTTTTCAGCTGGGAGTTATTAAAATTGTATTTGAACAAATAACCGCCATATTACGTAGATAAAGAAAGATTGTAGTCTATTTCATAATTTGAATTCGCCAGTTACTGGCATTTTAAGCGCAGCTGCTCCGCGCCTAGTTCTAATGAGATTAAACCTTTTAATCTAAACGTTTATAAGCTTAACTTTTATTGCGCTTTTACAGGTGGCGTGATTTAAAATTGCTAATAAAAGATATGCAGCAAACATCCAGTAATAAATCTATCTTAAATAATAATAAAAATAGTAATAATAATAAAATTATTAAAGTTATAAATCTTTTTGCAAAAGCAAATCGGTAAACCTAATCACAAAGTGATTAGCAACCAGTTTGTACTTGTAGCTTTGTAGGCAGTTGGGTGACTGCAAGAAGTTGTGAGTCAACCAATTTTGAATTCAAACTACATTTAGCGGCGTGGTGGCCCAGTGGTTAGAAGCTTCGCCTCATAAGCTAGAGGTCGATGATCCGCATCCCCCCGAAGAGGCTCCACTCCCTGGGTGCTGTGCTATTAAGTCTCGCTCCTATGGTCCCTTCGTCTCACTTCTTGGAAAGTTTCCCTGCCCGGCGGTCCCGATTTTTATACATTATAAAAATATTAACAAAAATACACATTTCATTAATAAAAATATTGAGAATAAAGACAAAAGTGTTTTCCACTACATGGGTGGTCGAACTAAACAAGAAAATAGCATTTGAAGTATTGGTCGGGCCGGCCCGGACAGGCCCGACCGGCTCTAGGTGATTTCCGCGCCAGAGATTTCCGCGCCAGAGATTTCCGCGCGAGCATTTTCCGCGCGAG
>JAQGAV010003183.1:0-13096 GCA_034691345.1 Phasmarhabditis papillosa | reverse complement strand
TTCAGCAGTTTTCTGTTCCATTGTGACAATATTTCCCAGTGAAGTCACGGCGATACCTGAGTGACGACTATAATGATATACAAGAAATAGCATACCTCTAGCACCGTTGATGATATTGGCAATGACTTTAGGTTTGCCTTCTTGATGAGTGAAAATTTGAATTTTCCTATCATCCAGCACAACAAATGAGATACCTTCTTCATAAACAGCTATCGCAGATGGTTTGAACAAGCCATCACTGTAAGACCTGTTTGATGGGATTAAAATTACCTAAATAGGAGTAATTGACATGAAATAAATATGACACAACTTTATTGCTGAATGTATCAGTAATGATCCATTCTTTTAAATTCCCGTCATAACAGACTCCTAGAGGCCTCCGTGCAAAGGGCTTTGGAACATCCTTGATTGGTAGCAAGCATAGGTCTAAATTTGAAAGTTATTTTAAAAATTAAACGAAAATCACATGAATTTTTGCCATCGATAAACGATAAGTAGTCAGGGCGACGACTTCCGTACGACGAACACTCCGTAACAACTGCATCTGAGGTCAGAACGACTTCTGAAGCGGTTTTCGACTGGTTCACAGAGTCAAGGGAACCACTTGGAATCATAGTAGCGACCTAAAGGTAAACAACGTTGAAGTAATGGAGTCATTCTGAACCTGGTTCTTGACTTTCAGCTGGCGGAAAGCAAGACGCATGAGTTCCACATTGTGGTCGAAACTGGGTGGACTGGGAACAACATCAGCAGCAATAATTGAACCGACAGCCGTCTAAACAAGAGTGTAAATGAGAGTATAAGCAAAGTGCAAGTACCTTATTTCCATCCTCAGTCGACAGACTTTGACCGCTTGGTAAATCTTTCTTCTGATGCAGAAAAGCAAAGGACCTGCTTTTATCTGGACGGGGCCTGCTTTCAACTGGAAGAATGACTTCCTAAAATTACTTATTACATAAAAAGAGCCAGGCAGGGCAAACCACGTTGTCGTCGAAAGTGACCTTCTTCTTTTCAATGGGCGGTCGGTTGAACATCTTCTGAAGCTAAAAACAAAGAAATTGTTGGAAAGAAAAACTAAGAAAGAAAAACTAAGAAAGAAAAATTAGGAAAATAAAACTAAGAAAGAAGAACAGGATAGAAATTTTAGGCCAGGACAGCATTTTTCGAATTTTTCAAAGGTTTTGAAGGACTATCGTGACGTTAAATCAATGGAGCAGACAATCGTTTTGCAGCACACCATGTTGATTCATGCTCAGCCATTTGTACAAGTTGAAGAGATTGTCGTTAAAAGTTACAATGATAACCTCTCTGATCGACAAGATACGAATAATTTCGACGGGTGGCTGTCACTATACTTTATATATTTCGAATCAGCATTTTTTTCAGATGATCATGTTTGCTTGTTTTGCCATTCAACTTCCCGTAAGCAATGTATTACTAAAAAAAGGCCAGATTACTTCATGCTGATTGGAAATATATATAAGGAAATAAAAAAACTGCCAAATAAAAAAATCCACGAATGTGTCGGCGAGGTAAACCTCACAATACAATGTCTTTCCCATGGGTAGCCCACCCCGCCAGCCTGGACTATACATTCTACAAAATTGGAATGAACTAATTTTTTGGGGAAAATTCAGAAAACTGTGGAAGACCGACCGCTCGCCGATTGGACGTAAGCACAATCAGATCTACTTATTGAATCTGGCAGACCCTGCCTTACTTCCATTGCCCGGAATGTAAGCAGGAACTCAGTGACGCAAAGAAAGGTTTTTGGATGACATTTGGTGTCTATTCCTTGTTCCGCTGTATATATTTAGCACTAGAAAAAACGATTAAATAAAGGAAAAAAAATAGTTTAAAATATCGATTTTTATACCCGGCTCTCAATGGGCCCGGTAACCCTCCCCTCCGGACCGGAACTGTTGTCTTTTCAAGTATCCGCTAGATACCTGTAGTTACCGCTCGTATTTGTGGGTATCCGCCAGGGCTGCGTATTTTAAAGGTCGGCCTGCTCCAGGCCATGTCAGGCCCACTTTTAGAAGGGGCGGAGTTAGGCCGGCCTGTTTCGGCCTGTGACGTCACATTCAGAGCTGTTAACCCGGCCCGGCCCGGCCGACTTTTTGGACCTCGGCCGGGCCGGGCCAGGCAACATGTAATCCGGCCCGGCCGGGTTAACAGCTGGTCACATTATCTACCAAAACCTTCATCAAACACTATTAAACATTTACTTCTACACTATTTTGACATGACGGTTGAGTCAAAAAGACCCAAGCAGGCCGGATCAGGCCGGCCTGACCCAGGCCAGGCCAGGCCAGCCCCAATTTTTAAAAGTCGTAGGCCGGCCTAGGCCGGCCTATACGCAGCCCTGGTATTCACAGGTAACCTGCAATACCAATGGTAATTACAGGTATCCAGCGGTATTCGCAGGTATCGGGTCGACCAGAGCCGTTTAAATAGCCGCATTTGTTTTACGCGCCCCAGCGCTAAGAGGTTAATTCAACAATTTTGACTCAAAAAACAATTGATTTGATCATGTATTTTCAAGTTCTTCATTTTATGGATAAAATATCGCTTATATCGCTTAACTTTTTTACGTCGCTTAATTCAAGTACCAAGTAGCAATTCTTAAATGCTAGTGCATTGTCATATTAGTAACAGTTTCTATATATGTCAACGGCGAGTTGTCTGCCACACTGTTTACACATATTTCTTTACTCTAGATTACCTATCGAGTCTATGTCGCTCTATATATAATTTCTGCATGTATTTTAGTATATCTAACCTGTCCCTTAGGTTTGTAATTTGTTTGAATGTTGTCAATTTCATAACGTTTCCGGTAAACTAGTCCAACGCGTATTGGGTGGGTGGCCTTATGGAGTTGTTATAGGTGCAAAATTTTGACTGTTATTTGTCTGGTTTTTTTCATGCTAAATTCTTATCCTTCAACATCTAGGTTTCGAACTAGACTACATATCTTGAGTGTAATAATTTTATTTTTGTTCAGAAGTATGGGCCAGAAATATAATGGCGAAGTTCACGTCTACAAATATCCATTTGAAATTGTCATGGCGGTTAGTTTTCTAGACTTTTTTTGGGATTATTTGATTTTTTCTGGCCTACGATAAGCGGTTTCCAAGCTGTCCGCAAATTCCGATATTTGCCGGTTCAAATATTACCTACGAGTTTAACACCCGTGATGGAACCACATCCGTTATTAACCGTGAATGCAAATTGAATATCGGTCTCCCAACTTATTTGAAAAAGGTACTTGTTCACTGCGTTACTAATTACAATCTTTCCTTTTTTTGCAGTTAGCTGGAGTAGAATTTGTTTTATTCAATCAGAAGAATACATTGAATCGCTCGGAAAGAACTCTCCTGATTGAAGCGAAAAATATAACAATGGCTACCAAAGTTGTTATTAGCGAAACTTGCAAATATTATGTGAGTAGATAGCGTGTCCCTCGTATTTTTTAGAATTTAGGTACACCCGGATAACTCGGAATGGACTTGTTTCGAACAAAGTGCTACACTGGATGTTAAGGGAATGATCTTTGGTACATCATGTATAGAAAAGTTGGCAATTACGCTTTACTCGGCTAACATTAAAAGGGTACGCAAATCGTTTTTTACTGATTCTGTTCTTGCTACTTATTTCCACGGCTTATCGGAAGTCTAGTAACGATTCGAGATCCGTTTTCAATTTAACCTCATTCCTGAAAGTGCTAGATAGATTGCGTTTTGGTACCGCGTACAATTACATCAAGCCACATCTATGAATTTTTTCAGGGAAAAGAAGTTCTTGAATATTTCATCGCTGAGCTGCACAAAGAAGGTGTCACTACACGTCCACTATTTACACCAGCATACATTGGGCCGATAGATGATGAAAAATTCAGAAAGCGTTCAGAGAGCGGCGACAATGAACCTCAGCCCTAATAGCAAGCCGCCACTATTTTCTAAGGTAGTACTGTCTCAATTACTTATTCAGTTTTCATAGTTTTGGTCAGAAATTATAATTTTATTACTCATCCGCACTCTGTACATTTTTCTTGATTATATCTCACCGCCGCTCGCATTGTGGTACGCTCGTCTATATATTAGCCTCATTCATAACGGGTTTTCTATTATTAGCATTTTGTACTTGTATGTATAATGTATATTGTACTCTATCTTTTAGGAAACATTTATATCTTAGTAATTATTTTAAAGATAAAGTTTATTGTGCCATACGATAATGAATGATTTTTTGCTCATTATGTTTTTGTTGCTGATATGTAGATAATGTAATTAGTAAAACTTCACTATTTAAATAATAATATGGGGACCCTGAATCTGTCGTCAACGGTTCTGCCTTAAGGTGTGGATGTCGGATATCCTTAATATTTGAAAAATATAGGTAGTGCAGTTAATAAAATCTTTATTTTTTTTATAACAGGGATAATCAATGGGACTTTGTTGCTTCTGCCAAGGAAGTGGAGGGTAAGGCGTCGAGAATGCCCTTCAACTTGGTATACTCGTTGTTCTGAAATGAATGCCTTTGCAATGGAGGATGGACGAAAGGTTTACCTTTTTGCTATTCTCATTTTACACCGCTGTATTATTATTGAATCCGACCGTATCTGCTACAATTTATTTGAGTGTTTTCGCATATTGCTGAAACGTGAATCGCTCTCCTCGTCACGCAGACAACAGAGCTCGTTTAAACTTCGATTATAACCCGGCTAAGAATTCAATGCGCTATCGATTTAAGTTTTGAAATGAACTCGTAGTTATTTTCTTTCGACTAACTAAAAACCAATCGACTGCACCATAAATAGCTAATATAGGTATTTTCTAAGAGGAAAATAAATATACAACTTTTGAGATTCAAAAGAAATAAATCGATCGTAATTATATATACCAAGGGATTGGCCGGAAAATTTCGAATAGTTTTAGTAATGCAGCTGATGTATGCTATGGTGTGTGGTATTTTTACTCATGATAGCGTTGTCGAAGTGTTCTATGGAATCTGATATATATTTATTCACCGTAGGATGATTCATTCAATTCGTTTATAGTATTTGTAGACCGTTGATTAGAATTACTCATTACACTTCGGCAGCAGTGCAAAGTTCCAGCGAGTTTATTCGGTTACGTTGTATGTCGTAATCAGCAGAAAACAGTAAATTCCTGAAGGAATAAATAATTCCAACATTGGTAACGGTTATGAGGTTGAGTGTTATTAAATCTATAAACGTTAGGCTCATATAGATAAGATGGCATAGCTGTGGAAGCGTGATATATACTTACGTGGGTTAATCTTCCGATACAAGGGGTGGACAAGGTCCGGCCGAACCGCTCGTTTTCAAAAATTTCTGGCCCGTCCATTCGGCCTCAATGACTATTTTTTAATGCTGAGTTTACAACAAAATAAACAACTTCTAATTTTTATGTCAACGAACGCTAGCGTTTCTTCGAAATGTTTTACGAAAAAGTGGTTTGGTGTTGGAGCACACATTCACTTTATCAAGTACTGATTTGGTATTGCTCTTATTTAATAAAAAGTTGAAAACGGGCCGGCCCGGGTCCGTGAAATGTTCACCCCAATTCGATAACAACGTTTTTAAGTGGGTTCCAAGTTACTGAGGGGTTTGCGGATTTGAATTTTAGTAACCTACTTTTTGTCTTTTGAGATCCGTGTAGCTAGTAATGAGAGCAGAAATAGTATCACTAATAAAACAAAGTAGGACATATCTGCAATACACTAGTCCATTTTATAACGTACGGAACCCATATATAATTTATATTACCCATTTATAGTTGACAATTTCTATTTGATTTCGTATAATTTGTTAATTGTGACTTGTAACTTATAGTTAGTTCTGTTTTTGACTACTTATTTTTCTAGGAGTCTCCTATATCAAGGTTTGAAGCTTACATTTGGCATTTTCTTCGGGTAAAAGCACCGGACCGCAGGGAAATGTGGCCAAGCGCATTACGATCTGCTTGAAAATCAGAAGGTAGACGCCGTTATAGAGTCCAAATGTTACATCAATGATTCGGAATAGCGGAACGATCTTGTAGTTTTCCAAGTAATTCTAAAGAGAATGTTCTTTTATAAGGACGAATAACATTCTACTACCAAAGTTACGGAGATTAAAACATGTGATCCATACATTGCAAGTAGTAATGAGGGCACACATACCAGCTCGAGATAGTCAAAATATCTGCAACCAGGTGAGTGAGCTCCAGTATTCGGCTTTCTGGGAAATTTGGAATTTTAAGGATCTATTGAAGCCATTTTGCCTATTACCAAAGTATTCGAATTATAAGACCAGTCTTATTTATGCACATTGCGCCACTAGTTTTTATTGCAATAATCTTAATACTTATTTGAAAGTATATCGGTAATGTAGGTTGACAAGAATAAAAACATATTTGCACTGTCAGGCCGAACCAGTGTTGTTAACTGGTCTGGTCTCGGCTGGTCTGGTCTTGTCTGGTCTGGTGTAACAAAAATCCCTATTTTTGAAACCAGACCAGACCAGCCGACACCACCATCCCACTGTTTATCCTGTAATTTTATGCGCGGTATTCAAAATTAAATGGTAATTGACCAGACCAGACTAGACCAATTAACAACACTGGGCCCAGGGCTGGGAAAAGGCCGGGCCGGAACGTTGCTCAAATTTTCGGCCCCGGCCGGCCCTAGTCTAGTATATATTTTTAGCAGATATTCTTCAAAAAAGTTAGTTTTCAGTTATATTTTCTGGTAATAACAATATAAAATTCAATAAGATTTACCAATTGATGTTTTTTGACACTATTTATCAAAATATTCACCTAAATCAGTCGATTTCTTCATAAAAATTATCCCTGCCCGGGCCGGCCTTTTGAGCATTCGGCCCTGTGCGGGCCGACTACTCAAAATTTCGGCCCCCGTCCGGGCCGACTTTCCAAAATTTCTGCTCCGGCCGGGCCGGCCCGTGAAATTCCTAGCCCTGACTGGGCCGACCTGTGGCCCAATTCACAAAAGAGTCAGGGCGCACCCTATTTTACCCGGGGTCGTCGGGAAAAGGCAACTGTCCTGCTGACTTGCAAAAAGTTTCAAACTCTGTTGGTCTCAACTTCTTTGGAGACTAACAGAGTTCTATTCTGAAGTAAAAGCCTGGGCAGTTACTGCAGAATAGAACTCTGGTACCCGCTCGGGTACTATGTTACCCACTTGCGATTGTCTCGATCCGAATAATTCATGAAACATGATATTCCAACCGCCAGCGCTCTCACAAATACAGATTGTAGTACTAATCGTTCCAGGTGGGCAAGATTGGATCTGCAATACCGGTTATGAACACTATGTGTGTTAGATCTGCATTGTTATAGCCTACGTTTATAGAAGGGTGGCTAAAGTGAACTTCAAATCGTGAAATTAAAAAATTGAAAAATTGTAAATGTGCTCTTGATTAACAATCCTAGTTCATAAAATATTTCTTGTTTCTCACTTACTCGGTTGGTTTCAAATTCGGTAAGCAACAGCAGCAGCAACAGCAGGGCGGTGTCCTCAGGAGAATTTCAACTTCTTTGGAGACCAACTCTTCCGAATATTTACCACGCCCCTTGTAGATGCTTCTGAAGTCATAACTATTATTTCGTGACTTATGACTCTTTTTTGATGGGACCCTTGCTCCATGAAAACGATTGGCCTTACTTTTTGTTCAAAAGACAATCGTTTACAATTTTGATCTAGTAAATCAACACATCTCTTTGAGCTTGGTTAGAACTATTGGTGTTTTATGAGACTAAAGAAAGTTGAGAAGTCATTATCATAATGGCTTTGTAAGATAACACCAACCTGCCTATAGAGGCCACCGTGTACATGGCTGACATAATTAACAACGAGGCAATTTGATTTAGGGTTCCTTGTGCCCGTGTAACAATCATTCCGAATATTGCAGTTAGAGAGAGTGCCTGCAAAAAAATGTTGGCATTGTTAGTATCCTTATTAAGATCGTAATTGTTAGAGAGTTTCAGTTAGGGGTGTCCCCAAATCTCCATGAACATCACGAATTAGTAAAATATGTGCAAAAGATACCACAATAACCTTTAGGTCGACCGCACTGCTTATAGTTTATGAAAATTCATGAGATATCGTTAAAATAAAGGCTCTAGGTGATTTCCGCGCGAGCATTTTCCGCGCCGGTGAATACAACTTGATAAATGTTTCCTAAAATTCAGACAAAAAGTTGGTATAAAGAGGAAATTTCGTGAATAATGGGTACCTCTCTCTTGTTCGTCGTCGGGCCCCCCCCCCCCGCGGGAGCCCTCCTCCTCACGGCTAGGGGCGGTGGGGGGGGGGGCGTACACTTGAATAAATTCGTAGATTTATTTCAAAAATAATAAGATCTATTAAAATTAATTACGAGGGAATCTCCGGCGCGGAAAATGCTCGCGCGGAAAATGCTCGCGCGGAAATCTCCGGCGCGGAAATCTCTGGCGCGGAAATTGTTGGCGCGGAAATCACCTATCACGAAAATAAAATACGACTTGTGTACAAATACGGGTACACTCACCGGTAAAAATCCAGTTAATAAAAACATTTTTCTAAGCGTGCTTCTGTGTGATATATGGCAAAAACAGTAATTTATCTGAGCTAGAGCTAATACCAATATAGGCAGTAGAGTCAACAATGACAAAACTAATAATACTATCTGCGTAGTGGATAGGCCTGCAAATTAGGAACATGATTAATTTTATGCTTTTTATCACAAACCTGATACCATTTCAGAAACTGTCGGAAGAAACGTAATATTGCATTCTTCTGCCATTGCCTAACACTGTAAAAAACTAGCTAGTCAAAAACAAATGAGGATTATTTAGTAAATGGTAGGTATGAAAACGAAAATAATTAAAAGTTTTCGTATTACTATTTTAGGGCCTTATGAGGCAACTGTACAAAGATTGTACAAACATTATCTAGAAATACGTTTAATAAGAGATTGGAATACGGAAAGTAGCAACTTGGAAAAGTAAAGCATAATTAAATTCGTAACCTTAATTGGAATGAAGAGAAACTATCAATGCATAAAATTTTATGTAAAATCACAACAATAATAGCACAATATCTGTATGAAATCCAAGTAGGCTATTTTAGATATATTTGTAACTGCTGATTTTGTCTGGTAGACGTGATCATTAAATGTTAGTTCGCAATGTAGGGTTTAGGGGCGGTAGTCGTGTACTGTTGTTTGAAGAATAAAGTTGCACAACTTCGCTGACTTAATCTGCGAACATAATTGATAGGCCCATCCATTAACAGAGATCATTTATGAACTGGACTGGTTCATTGGTATTGGTTGTGTGAAGATGTCATGCAACAAAGATCGACCTATTCTCACTAGGTTATCAGACACGAGGGGGTTTATTCTGGTCATATTGACTATTCTTTTATGAATTATGGAAGATTACATTGTCCGGCCCCAGAGAAAAGAAGGTTTAAATCAAAGTCTTAGAAGAACACATTTATTCAGAAACAAAATTGCACAAATTTTAGAAAGTAGATCACAGTAGAAAGAACTGAATTCGTTTTGGTTAATAGTTTGATTTTCATGGAATTATGCTAGGCTTGTAGAGTCGTCCTTGATGAAGTCAAGTTCGGTGGAGGCTACCGGTAGTCGCTGGTTGGCTGGGTGGAGATCGAAGAAAGAGCTCCTGTAACATGCGTTTTAAGAAACTAAACGACGGTTGAGTTGAGAAAACCATTATATATTAATTGTGCAAGTTGTAAGGGTGCAAATTCTAACAACCGCGCTCGAATTGTGGGCTTCCAAACAGACTATACTAATTCTGCGAGGCACACTGGTCTATGCCATTCGTGAACACCTAGTGATTGGAATCAGTAGTCATATTCAACAATCTCCAAACCTGACTGCCGGGAAATAGGGTTTATTTTAAAATACTTCACGTTTCACATATAAACTCACTTTTCGGGAGTGATCATAATTGTGGCGAGAGCTGAGAATATGAAGAATTCCACAAGCAGAACGAAAAAGAAAACATCTAAAATTTCAAATAAACCTGTTTAAAACCCTTGAATTCTTACATTTGGCGTTCTCCTCGGGCATAAGAAGGGGTCCGCATTCGAACGATGTTAGGTTCATTACAATCAATTTGAAAATGACGGGCCATTGGGCGTTATAGAGGGGTAAGGATATATCAACAAGACGGAAGATTACGGATATACGGTAGCTTTCCAGGTATTTCTAAAAGTATATTGTATTTCTAAATATGATTGGATTCACTTACAGTTGATACTTTACTCATTACATGGGCTCCATAAACTGCGAAGAGTAGTGAGGGAATACATGCCAAATCGACGTATTCTAACATCCTGAATAAGGGTTAGCGTAACTCATTGACTATTCTATTCTATTCTATTATCATTTACTATTAATTTCGGATTTTACTGAAGATTGAAAACTGTTAATGGGATAACACTGTTTCTGTATTCGATCAAAAATGTGGTACGGTAAAAATTCCATGCTTATATTTTTGTTAACCGAAGTTTATTAAACAACCATTTTACTAACAACGGAATAATCTTGACTTTCTAAAATGTCAGCTGCTTCTTACTTGGTTTCGGTTCTATTTTCGGCTTCAATCATACAGGAGACTGTCACGGCTACTGCTCGCAGTACAACAGCCTGAAGAACATATCTCTCCATTCGAAGTAGATTTGCCCTATAGAGTATCAATATTATTATTATTATTATTAAAACTCTAGTCTATACTGGTTGTTTCCGGTACATGTTCATATTGGCCTGGTTTAGGGGTGGAATGTATTTTCAAACGAGCTAGACTTTTCTGACTATTTTCTGATCTTATCATGCCCCGTAAAAATGGTTTTAAATTTCGAATAAGTACATTTTTATAACTTTCTGATAATTTAAAGTGTCAATTTGATGTTTATATTTATGAGTTACTATCAATAACACTTCTGGTTTGTAGTAAACCTACACTGTTGGCTTAAGTTTAGGTAGGAATCCACAGCAACAGCAAAGTGGGGGACTCTGCATAATGATCAGCTTTTCTTCCGCGAACAACTCATTAGAAAACTCTTCTCGTGTCTTATAGATTGTTCTAAAGAACCAAAGTTACAGAAATGAAAGTCATTAATTAATTGAAATTGTTGGATTGCAAGCGCCTTTAGATATGTATTCGATACTTATCTTTGAGACAATAAAAATCTTTAAGACCGGGCCAGGCAACTGCAACCTCACTTTGAAACAAATTGTGAATGAAAACATTTTAAAAACCGGAATGGCTTATTCTCATCCTTCATTCTGTTTATTTTATTTAACTTTTTCGAACGTTACTGTTTATAGTCAAATTTAAGAGTAATATCCCCCTTATTTCCCTATTTTTACACCGCACCTGCTGACATTTTACGCGCAGGTATACCGCAGATTGTAATGTTGCTTTCAATTCAACATGTCTCGGACGATAATTTATATTTCCGCCCGCGCAACTTTTAATTTTACGCTCTCTCCGGCAATACTCTTGAATCTTATGTTTTATATCATTGTCTCTAACCTTCCGAGTGATGTGATACTGTAAATTGCATACATAATCATCAAAGTACCAATGTGATTTAGCAGTTCTTGCGTTCTCGGCATAGACATACCACACAGAGCAAACATTGCCAAAGTCTATAAAATACAAAGTAGCACAACATAAAAAACTTTTTGTTAATTTGTTCCAATTCATATTCAATGAAAATTAAATTATAATATCTTACCGGAAAGAGTGCAATAAGCACGTACAACTTATTTTTCACCCGTTCATCTGAAATATACGTCCAGCAATAATAAAGTTGAACCATTCCCATAAGGCATATTCCTGAAGCTAGCCCTACTCCCGTTGAAAGAAGAATCATCTGTGTGCCAGTGAGTCCTGAAACCCTTATATGCAAACGATAATTTCAAAGCCAAGTGTTATGTTGTTAATGGAATCATTGTATTGTTGAATCGTTTAATTCTTATAAGAAAAAGTTAACTATAAATAGTTAAACATAATTCAAACTAACCTTCTAACATCTCAGTTCGGGTTGGCAAAATAGATGATATATCGCATTCTTCAGCCATTTTATCTCGCAACTCAATCGACTTTAAATTGCTAGATTTAGCTACCTAGAATATTTTCAAGAAATAAAGTATATATAACATAATATAAAGATAGGATCAGTTACCATATAGAAATAAGTCACAAAATGTCCAAATACATGAGTGCCAGTGCTGTCTGTCAGAAAGACCTTTTCATAACAGGCACGGGTATAAAAGGAAATTTGATGCTGAGCAAATATAGTTAAATATTAGTCATTTTGTCTGCTGCGATCACAAAGTACAGAAAAATGTGCGGCCCTCGGTCCAGGTCACAAATGGAGCACAATAGAGACATTTTTCTAGTTTCAATGGTTTTAAATGTTACTGCTTAACAAAAGACTTAACTGGTTTTCAAAGAGCCTATAACGACTCTAGTATATATTGTTAAGAGAAATACAAACTTTCTTTAGGAAATGAAGTGTTAAATTGCTCTCTATTCGGAGCAAATTAGCTGAAAACTAATATTCCAGTAGGCAATTAGAAAGAGCACCTGCTGCCGTTATGAAATGCATGAGAAAATCAAAGCACAAGCCTAGCAACGTGCTTAAGATGGGAAATAAAGATAGTCCGATGCAAGAGTAACACTGGAGGTGTTAAAAAAGAATATCGTTAAAAATGACCCTGAAAGGTCTTAAAGACGAAAATATAACCAAAACTAGTCACAAATTCGCAAATAACGTTCCATTATTACTCTTGATATATAGTCTGTTTTAAAACCTAGACTGCACGCGCCGTTTGTAGTTAACGTGCCGCGATGACGGACTTCCCAGGCCTCCGCACCGGCCGGCCTCGGCCGGCCGCGGCCGGCCGAAGTTTTTTCCAAACTGAGCCGCGGCCGGCCGTGGCCGGCCGGCCGAAGTCGGCCGAAATGTACTTTAGTATCATAAAAAAGTTCAAAAAAGAGTAGTTTTTTAGTCATTGGTTCACTTATTTGATGTTAATTTTTAGTATTTTGAT